>JAJOZX010005215.1:320000-339470 GCA_023014485.1 Bathynomus jamesi
TATATATATATATATATATATATATATGTCTATTTTGTTTTCAGCAAACCTTTCATGCGTTTCAAAAACAGAAAAAATATTACGCGCTTTTCACCTTAAAGTGAATTAAAACAATTTTACGAAAAAGAAAAGGAAATTCAGAGTTTAAGCTATATTTAATTTCCTTGTAGAGACAGATGAACAAACCACTGAGAACTCTATCATTATCATTAAAACTCTTTGTATAAAAGCTCTCTCTCTCTCTTGTGGGGGAAAAACCAATATTTTTAATATAAATAATTTCTTTTTATCATAACTCATCCGAGAAGCGATGTTAAGCGACGTTGGATCTGGGTAGTAGTTGGATGGGAGACCGTCCTCCGCAACAACTAATTTACGCTCGGTGAAGGGAATGAAATACACACGCACTTACTTTTTATTTAATACGTATGTAGATTTAATTAATATCGTCAACACTTTAAAACCATCTCTTAAAATTCTGAGCAGTTATGTCTTACACTAACCGACACATCTAATATGAATTAAATAAAAAACATTACTTCATTCGTGTTACTCATGAAAACCAATTACTAATTTCTTTAAACTTTTTACGAAAAAAAGAAAAGGAAATTCAGAGCTTAAGCTATATTTAATTTCCTTGAAGAGATAGATGATCAATCCACGGAGAACTCTATCATTATCATTAAAAACTCTTTGTGTAAAAGCCCTCTCTCTCTCTCTTGTTTGGGAAAAACCAATATTTTTAATATAAATAATTTCTTTTTTAGCAGACAAAAATTTGCAAATATGCGGGGAGACCGTCCTCCGCAACAACCAACTCGGCGAAGGGAGTGAAATAAATATGCACTTATTTTTATTTTTTATTGAATACACATGTAGAAATAATTAAATAATATCGCCGAAACCTTCTCGAATATCACAGTGGACACACTCGAGTCCGCTAGCGCATAACCTGAGTCCTCTCTCCTCAGGATTGGCAAGCGCGGAGAGTCAGGAATCGGAGACTCGCTTCCTGAAGGAGGACAAACATGGTTCAGCATGAAACCCTGAACTGGTATTTTACAGCTTTCGTATAGCCACTCGAACTCTGAATCTGACATCAGTAACGTGGTGTTCGAATATCGCAAAGAACGTGTGCTGCCTGAGCTCAATGAAAAAGCTGCATGGACCTCGTCGCTCATATCTGAAAAATCTATCCTAAAGAATGAAAAATAGATACGTTTAATAGGGATTAAGCATACGGAACAGGCTCTTAATATACGTAATTTTATTTTCCATGAAATTACATCTTTTAAATATGACCTATTAGTCCAGGCAATTTGTAGTTAGACCTGGGCAAAATTGCTTCAGAAGCTTTCTAAACTGTTTCCAGCTCAGGAACCATTGCCGAATAACATATCCAAAATCCGACAAAATTGGACCCCGGGAACACCCCCAAAAATGAAATTCAAAATGGCGGACTGGATGTTTCCTACGAAAAAAAAATATATATAATTTACGCTTTTATTTATAGAGATACATTTGATGCTTTTTCTTTCAGTTGTAATGTTTTAAATAATTCAACAATATACACACAACCAGTTATTACGCAAATATAATGTTATATAGCTTTTTACAGATTTTTATAATCAATAATACAGGGTGGGGCACGGGAATCAAGTGTTTTTTGAATAGCTAGTAATCGGCCATTAGGAATGGGAGGGGCGTGCGGTAGGTAGCATTCCATTCCTGGGTTCATAGCATTTAACTTTAACTAACACTCACCTTTATCTTTCAGGTGCCATCATGGAGCAGTGGACGTTAGAACACCGCATGTTCGCGTATGATCATTTTGTTAGGAGTGGCGAGTCAGTGACAGCAGTTCAGCGTGCGTTTCGCCGCAGATTCAACATTCATCGAAATGACTCTGTTCCCGCTCGTGACACAATCTTACGTTGGGTTAACAATCTTCGAACAGGAGGCTCAATAATGAAAACAAAACCGAAGGGGCCGCAACGCACTGTGCGTACTCCAGAGAACGTTGAAAGGGTCAGACAAGCGATGTTGCAAAGCCCAGGCCGCTCTGCTCGGAGACATTCAGCTGCACTCGGAATCAGCAATCGTACTGTTAGACGGATTTTGCATGAAGAATTACATTTTCACCCATACAAGTTAGCGATGGTGCAGGAATTGAATGTAAACGATTGCCCCCAACGACTGAATTTTGCACAGGAAATGCTTGCACTTTATGAGCAGAATGAAAACATGATGGTGGTAATGAGTGATGAAGCCCATTTCCACCTTAATGGGGCCGTCAACAATCAAAACTGTCGGTATTGGGCTGCTGAAAATCCGCGACAACTCCATGAAAAACCGCTGCATAGCCCTAAGGTTACAGTTTGGTGCGCGGTGGGAAAGTTTGGCGTCATCGGTCCCTATTTCTTCGAACAAAATGGGGTTACCGTTACCATAACATCTGGGCGTTACATTGAGATGGTGAACACCTTTTTCATCCCTGAGTTACGAAGAAGGCGTATTGCTCGTCGACATTTGTGGTTTCAGCAAGATGGGGCCACGCCACACACCGCCAGAGCGTCAATGGCTGTTCTTCGCCCCCTGTTTCCCAACCATCTCATTTCGAGATTTGGTGACATTGCATGGCCCCCTCGGTCCCCTGACTTGTCCACATGTGACTTCTTTCTATGGGGGTACCTCAAGTCACGTGTCTACGAGGACAAGCCCCGTACATTAGATGCATTGAAGGAAGCGATCCGTCAACAAATCATCCAAATCAACAGAGACCTGCTGGGAAGAGTGGAGGCCAATTTTCGTAAACGCCTTCAACAATGCGTCGACGGCCAAGGACATCATATGCCAGATATAATTTTCGGTACATGATTATTATGACATGAAATGCTATGTTCTTACGAATGTTGTTCTACCATATATTTTCTTTACAAAAATAAATATCATTTTCCTGATTATTCCAAAAACACTTGGTTCCCGTGCCCCACCCTGTACAACAATTATTTTTTTCCCAGTTTCAAGTTATGTTCATTACAGAAGAAGTGATACCTGGTCACAAACATACAGAAATTAATCCTCTTCATCACTATCATCGGATAGATTACCGGTACTTGGGTTGTTATCGCAACAACTGATTGGGCACTCGCCACAAGCGGCTGAACAGGGCATTCCATTACGCTTGCATCCACATCTTGAAGTAGCACATTTCGTCTTGCAGGAGCAGCGGATCATGTTGAGTTGATAATTTGGAGCTGGTGGCTTGTCGCAGGCTGTAGGGTAGTAGGAATTATTCTTTACATACCAACCCCACTGTTCTGCATCGATCTTCTCTTCTGTAGACTTCCAGATTAGTATTTGAAAGTATGTGCGAAAGCTGTGGTACTTTGTGGACGCATCGGTAGGTGGCAAACGTTCGGGTGTAACAAAAGATTTAGCTGTAGCTACCTTTTCAACTAACATTCGATGACGTAGTGCGTTAGTGGATTCAAGTGTTTTGCAGCCATACAACAGAAGCATTGCCTTTCTTCCAGCGGCTTCAATGTCAGAGTGTTGGCAACAATCAGAACAGAATGTATTTGCAACTGAACGGAGTTCAGCCACCTTCATCAGTGTGTCGAATGCTTTGGCTTTACCGATCGAAAAAATTCTGGATGTGCTATCACAGCCCGTGAAAGCATGCACAAACAGGAGATACTTGCAGATGTCATTGCCTAACAATGATTGAATGCTGAGAATATCATACACAGGATTAGGAGATGGTCCCCGTCTTATATCGCTGCGATAGTACAACTTGAAACCACTGTCCTTGGCATGGTACAGAAGGAGAATCAGCAAGTCGGTGTCTTCCCCTATTACTGTTGTAGTTGCATTTTCTGATGAGGAAACTGCTGCACGAACGATGTCCACATCAGCATCCCCATCTGCGTTGTGAACAGTACACCCGTGCTTCTTCAACATCTCACCTACGAGGGAAATAAATGCTTGCTTGTTGTTTTCATTAGTCAAGAAGTGTTCCTTCTGGCCAACAAACTTCATGCTTGGACTGAGATTCATATTTCTGCTTGTCTTGGTGCTGCGACTTCTGTGGGTCATGTCCTTGATCGTAGGAGAGCTGCTGTAGCCATCAAAAACAATGATTGCTTTTCCATATGTTTTCAGAGTGAAATCGGCATATGAGTTGGCGATGCTGTCATATGTTTCATCTTGACGCCAGGAAACACGATGTAGTAGAGATCCACCATCCAATACGTACTGGTCTGTGCACTGAATTTCTTGAACTTCTTCCATGCGTAAAGTGTCAGTGTATTTGATTATTGCATGAGCTAGCTGAGACTTATCGGGTTTCCTCAAGATACTTCGTGATTCGAACAATGCAGGAGGATATGCACACAGTTCGTAACACATGACATCTTCAAGATTCATGTCTCCGCCAGTGGCAACAGTCATCATTCTCTGAAACAGTAGTGCAGGATCTACTTCTATATCTGAAGCATCAGTGATCACAACGGCAGAAGCAGATCCTAGTGTTTTCACTTTGTCAGATCTTTTGGCAGAATATGTAAAGGCTTGTTTCCCAATCATTTTTACGACAATGTTCGTACCGATTGAATGCAATTGATGAACGTTAACTCCAGGATCAGCAGTTAGCCCTGTTACAATGTTGCAGAGACCCGAGGTAGAATGGAATGGGGATAAGGATTCCAGACGTTCAAGTACTTTCTTCATGTCATTACTGTCCCTGATTTGTCTACTTCCCCTCATTTCCTTGTGCTGTTCACTACTTTCCAACAAAACTCTGGTGTATTCCTGCATTGCTAAGTTATAAGTGGAACACAGAGGCATAGAAAAAGAGCCACGTTGTCCTTTGGATGTCTGTAAATCCACTTCCGCGTGTCAGTCCGCCTCTGCTTTTCAGGGAACGCATTAGTACTTGTTCTATCACCAGGTCTGTGCCGAGTCCGGCCCATAATCTGTCGCTTCTTCTTACCACAAACTTACCTTCCTGGAACATTTTGTTAACGGCTGGATTTTCAGAAGGCAAACTTAACATTTTCTGCAGGTACAGGTATATCGATTTCAGGTAATTGTGATGTCCGGCTGCTGCAATTATGGGGATGGTCTCCAGCATAGCTTGCAAGTGCAAATCCCACGAGCCGGTTCTGTCTGCTGTTATCAAGGAACGTGCAATGTTGATCATTCGCTGATATTCCAACCAGAGTTGACTTGTTTGCGAAGTAGATTGTAGGTCAGTTTTCTTCGCATCCAAAGTGGTAGCAATCTGAGACAATGCATTCGAAGATTCCACATCCTCAACTGATTGTTTGGCGGTCATAACATCGTCGAGCAGGTCACAAGCTTCCTTATGGAGGTCATGAGGAGTTCCATCTTCATTACGAGGGAAAACGTCTGCGACTAGTAAGGTACTAAGAGCTGCATCTACTATCATATGACCACGTATCGCTCTTGAAACAGCTTTTCCAGACATCATGTGTTGCACGGCATTTGGTCCGTATATTTCTTGAAGTACTTCAGACAATCCTGAACCATTCATAAGAGTACCGACTGCTCCCAAAAGATTCATCAGAGTGTGAAATGATCCCAGCATTAAAACAATGTCCTGCAGGTCTCTCTGTTCATTGATGATTTGGAAAGCTTCCAAGAACAAAGGCTGATCAAAGGTAATAATGCATGGGACTTTTTGATCGCGTGCTATCTTGCTCAAATATAGTAATGTCGAAAATATGCAGGTCATGTCAGTTGGCGACATATCTATGATGGGAAGGAACGTGATCGACGCCACACCTGGATGTGAGACACTTGATCCACCGTGAATTGCCTGCATTGTTCCGGACCAACTTGGACCTGATCTTTCTGCTGAAGATATCTGCCAGAGAAGACTAAGTCGACTTATGGTGGCAGTGGGTACTGGAAGTTCGCGGAATGAGATGTCCCTCAACATGCTTCTCGCGTGTCTATATTCCCTAATGTCAACGGTTGCAATCTTCTTAATGTCATTGTCACCAACATTACGCCTGTGAATAGAAGGTGGATCTTGATTTTCGGAGTTATTGCGGCAATCATACCCATTCCATGAAAGGTATTCTTCCCATCCAAAGTGCAGACATCATGATCGACGTTATCTGCTGCTAGAAGGACTGCAGTGTTTTCATCAACAGTAAAAGAGCCAGACCCACTTGCCAGCGCCGCGTTTCTTTCGAATCTTGTTACTTCTGCGTACGACGAACAGTAACCCAGCTGATGGAGAACGTCAATAAGGTACCTTGACCTAAAGTTGTGGTGTAGCTGAACCGACAAACCGATCTGTAGTGGACATAGTAATCCTCTAGGACGGGTTGCTTGCATAATGCTCTGCCCAATTGCACCTATTTTTCTTGAAGCATCCTGTCCCGCAAATGCTTTTGATAATAGCAATTTCAGACCATTGGGAATGTAATCAAGAGCACTTTCTGCAGTGATGTCATTTGGAGATGGATACACATCTTTTCTAGGCGAGTCGACAGACTTGATATCACATCTGATTATTTTTGCAGCAGCTTCTACTAGGTAAATCTTCTGTAGCTCTATATCTATATCACATTCTTTCGACTTTTTGTGATAATCTATAAGAATTTCATTAGCTGTCTCTCGTAGTGTTACTACATCTGCCTTCCCACTTTCACCTGATATTATGATCTTGTCTCCGTAACGTTCTAAAAGCTTTCTCTTCATGTGCCTGCGTTCGTAGACAGAGCTCTGACTTCCTTGAAGATATTCCTCCATTTTGGAAATTAGGTCTCCAATTGTTAGAAAATCTAGAAGAGGAAGAACCATTGTTGTCCCAAGGCGATATGATGACTAAGCTGATTGATGCAGCATTGCTTGTATATATTAAGTTAAGGTGTATATATATCCATCTCATAATTGTAAGGTTAGTGAAAAATTAACTTAATTTAGAGCTAGCATTTTTTAGCTCTTGTGGCATCATTGTTTGGTCACACTGTTGGCATCATTTTGGGGCGCTGCGCGTTCTTTCTACTCGTTTGTGGGATGTCGTACGTACAGGGTGTGGTCTGTTAGAGAGCTCTCTTGCAATTCAGTTTGGTTGTTTAGATACAAGATTGTTGCATCGTGCAATAGTCCAGGTTGCGTTGTTGTTGCAAGGTTGAGAAAGAAGACCATAAATAGTACCCCTTTTGTTTATATTAAATTCATGTAACTAAGGTCTAAGGTAGGCCCGCATCGAGTCAGCAACTCTGAGGTAGGACCTAATAGGATCTCAAATCCGTAAGTTTTAATTTTAGCCTAACTTGGGCTGGAGGTAGAACTGGCCCTTTAGAATTTGGCCGTTCACGGCTCAGCTGGGATTTTGAACCCAACAAATAAATAAAATAACATGGTCCTTCAGAACCGGATTCTACCCCAAGACTGAGTCAGTGACTATTTTTCGGCAAAGTTCTGATTGTGCAAATTGTAGCCCAAGTTAGGCCTAGACGGGTGAGTATTATTGAATTAAGGTCCCAGGGTAAAAAGTTTGGTCGCCCAATTGCGAAACTTGGCCAGTCGTCTGTCGTTGTTTTGGCCTACATTTTACCGGTTTGGTTAATTTTGGGTTATTATTGAATTAAGGTCCCAGGGTAGAAAGTTTGGTCGCCCAATTGCTAAACTTGGCCAGTCGTCTGTCGTCGTTTTGGCCTACATTTTACCGGTTTGGTTAATTTTGGGTTATTATTGAATTAAGGTCCCAGGGTAGAAAGTTTGGTTGCCCAATTGCGAAACTTGGCCAGTCGTCTGTCGTTGTTTTGGCCTACATTTTACCGGTTTGGTTAATTTTGGGTTATTATTGAATTAAGGTCCCAGGGTAGAAAGTTTGGTCGCCCAATTGCTAAACTTGGCCAGTCGTCTGTCGTCGTTTTGGCCTACATTTTACCGGTTTGGTTAATTTTGGGTTATTATTGAATTAAGGTCCCAGGGTAGAAAGTTTGGTCGCCCAATTGCTAAACTTGGCCAGTCGTCTGTCGTCGTTTTGGCCTACATTTTACCGATTTGGTTAATTTTGGGTTATTGAATTAAGGTCCCGGGGTAGAAAGTTTGGTCGCCCAATTGCTAAACTTGGCCAGTCGTCTGTCGTTGTTTTGGCCTACATTTTACCGGTTTGGTTAATTTTGGGTTATTATTGAATTAAGGTCCCAGGGTAGAAAGTTTGGTTGCCCAATTGCGAAACTTGGCCACTTGTCTGTCGTTGTTTTTGGCCTACATTTACCAGTTTGGTTAATTTGGTTTATTATTCGTAGGCGAAGGTTGCAGACCAGTGTGCCAGTTACTTGGGTGGAAAATTTGGTATTCCATACTGGTGTTGGTTAGTACCCCACCTAGCAATTCAGTTTATTTGAAAGTAAAATTTGCGTTTGATCAGTTCGGTTAAGTATTTCTGCCAATTCAGCTTATTTGGCATTGAGCCCAATTGTTGTTTGCATTGAAGATGAGTGCATCTGAATTGAACAAATTTATAAAAAGTAGAAGCGCCTACAAAGGTCTAATTACAAAGGTCATTGCCACTATAGATTCTGCCATAGAGCAAGAGGATTTACGCTTAGTGACTGCGCAGCTTTCCATATTAGAAACTAAAAAGTTGCTCTAAGTGAGGTAAATGTTAAAATTGAGACTCTTATAGAAGAGGATGAAATAGAAAATAACATAATTTACTTTGAAGAGATTATTGATGATATAATTAAAGTAGGCCTCCGAGCAAAAGAGTTTAGCAGCTCAGTACAGTTAGAGACCAGGTCTAATAATGAAACACAACACTCAACAAATGATGTTTGTGAAGTTAAGGTTAACAGATCTGTAGTTCAATTACCGAGGCTTGTACTCAAAACATTTTCTGGGAGTATTCAGGAATGGCAAGGATGGGCAGACAGTTTTCAATCAGCAGTTCATTCTAGTCAAGTGTTAAGTGCCGTGGAGAAGTTTAATTATTTGCGGTCCCTCTTGGAAGGGGAGGCAGCAAAGACTATAGCAGGATTAGCATTAACAGAGGCTAATTATAATGTGGCTTGGGATATATTAAAGAAACGGTTTGGTAAGCCAGAGATCTTAATTAAAAGCCACCTCCGTGCACTTTTAGCTATACCTCCTGTTAATAATCCTAATAGTGTCAAGGAGTTACGGCAGTTATAAGATGAATTTGAAATTAGAACTAGGTCCCTGGACAACTTGGGTGTAGGAATGGAAAGGTATGGTATAATGTTGGTTCCTACACTGGAGTCTAAATTGCCTAGCTCAATTTTGCTTGAATTAAGTAGGGGACACTCTGCAGAACATGTGTACTCCCCCTTCAGCAGATGTTAAGTCTTTTAGGCACAGAATTAGCAAGACGAGAGGGAGTTGAGTTTGCACAGTGGGATGGTAAACAAGGGGACAAAGGCAGGCACAGCACCAAAGTTTCCACAAAAAGGAATAGCCCAGGTACAGTGTCAGCTCTACATGCATCCTCTGAGAATAAATTAAAGGGAATCAAGGAATGCATATTTTGCGAAGGCAACCACAAGTCATATAAATGTGAGGTGGCTGAGGCTTTACCCCTTGAGGAGAGAAAGGACAGGGTAACTAAGTCCACAGCATGTTTTAAATGTTTTTTGAAAGGTCATAGAGCAAGGTTTTGTAAGTTTAAAATTTGTGCAAAAAATGTCATGGTAGGCATCAGCCATTATTGTGTGAAAACACTCCTAGTAGGCCTACCCCAGAAGTAGAGACATCAGTGGCACATGCCACTGCTATGCAAGGGAGTAAAAGTAAAGGGGGGTTATTGCAAACAACTGCAGCCTTATTAATTGGAATGAGGGAGAAGCTACTGTAAGAGTGTTGTTTGATAGTGGTAGCCAGTGTAGTTTTATTAAGACCAGAATTTCCAGAAAATTGAAGTTTAAAGAACTTAAGAGGGAAAATTTAAGAATTTTCTGGGTTTGGGGGTTCCGTTCAAAACCGAACCAAATTTAAGAAGGTAGAAGTTTTGGTTAAGGTTGGGTTGTTACCGCAAAGTCCCACTATCAAGGTCCAAGCTGTAGAGATTGAGGAACTTTGTGCTCCAGTCACTACTTGTTTAGATATGGCATGTGTCCAAGAATTGCAAGTTAAAGGAATTAATTTGGGCAATAATACGTTTGAAGGAACAGAAGATATTAGTCTTTTGATTGGAGCTGACTATTATTGGGACTTCATCACTGGTAATACTGTCCGTACTTCTCAAGGCCCAGTAGCTATTGAAAGTAAGCTAGGCTGGATGCTACATGGTAGTTATTGCAATGAAATGGAAATTAAGGCTCTTTTGTTAAGATTGAGGAGAACAGCCATGGTTTGGAAAGGCATTTGAAAGCGTTTTGGGAACTTGAATCCATTGCCATAAAGGACAAACAGTCAAGTACAGTGAACAATGATGTTTTAGAGCAATTTGAAAAAGGGATTGGGTTTAGAGATGGTTGCTATGAAGTTGGCCTACCATGGAAGGATTCTTGCAAACCCGGTTCAAACCTTCAGCTAGCTAATCGGAGGTTGGAGACTTCATTGTACAGGCTAAGAAAAAATGAGGAGTTGTTAATTGAATACAATGAGGCCATCCTAAGTTATGTAAGGGAGGGCTATGCTGAAAGGGTGCAAGGTGAGCTGGTGAGCCAGGAGGCACATTATCTGCCACACCATGCAGTGGTACGGCGAGACAAAACTACCACCAAACTGAGGGTAGTTTTTGATGGCTCAGCCAAGGACAAAGGTGGTGTGTCCTTGAATGACTGTTTGGATGCTGGGCCAAATTTAAATGCAGATTTATTTTCCTTGTTACTGAGATTCAGGTTTGGTAGAGTAGCATTGACTGCAGATGTGAAGCAAGCCTTTTTGCGGATAAAGTTAAAACCAGAGGACAGAGATGCAGTAAGGTATCTGTGGGTGGATACGAAAGACTTGTTGGAAAATGAACCTAAGGTTCAAGCATATAGAATGAAGTCAGTGTTGTTTGGCCTCAGCTCTAGTCCATTTCTGTTGGCAGCTACTATGCAGTACCATTTTAAGAAATATTCTGAAGTCTATCCTAACACTATTGAACACATAAGGAAAAATTTTTATGTTGATGATTTGCTGTGTTCCGTGGATAATACAGAAATGGCTAAACAGATATTCATGGAGGCTAGAGCTATAATGAGGGAGGCTGGCATGGAGCTTAGAAAATGGCAGACCAATCATTCGCAATTACAAGAGTTTATGAGTCATTCCTGTGTAGTACCTGATGCAGCAGAAAGTATTGAGGATTCTGGTATTAAGGAGTTGTGGGCAATAGACGCAAAGGTGCTAGGCATTGTTTGGCAGCAAGATGATGATTTGTTTACCTTCAATGGGAAATCTTTAGTAGAGCTGGCTGAGAATGAGACAAGGTGGACAAAACGTACAGCTCTTAGTTTGGCTTCAAAGGTCTTTGATCCTCTTGGATTCCTGGCTCCATTTGTGATAAAGTCAAAAATTTGGTTTCAGAGCCTCTGGGAAATTGGACTTGGTTGGGACCAAGAGTTGTCTGATCATATGGTGGTAAGGTGGAAATATTGGTTCAAAGAATTGGCACATCTTGGAGACATTGAAATCCCAAGATGGTACTTTGGAGAGTTGAACAATAGTCCAGACAATTTGGAGCTGCACATCTTTTGTGATGCAAGTGAGGAAGCCTATGCAACTTGTATTTATATAAGAGGCGCATTGCAAGAGGAAGTAAGTTGCAGGTTGGTTGCTGCAAAGAGCAGAGTAGCACCTTTGAAAAGGCTTTCTGTTCCAAGGTTGGAATTGATGGGTGCAGTTATTGCTAGTCGGCTTGCAGTTATAGTGCAAAAGTCTTTGGCCCTCTCTGAAATTCCAAGCTATTATTGGACAGACTCCACTATAGTTTGGCACTGGTTAAGAAGCCAGGAAAGGAAATGGAAACCATTTGTTGCCAATAGGGTGGAGGAAATTCAAGCGCACACAGATCCCAAGCAATGGAAGCATTGTCCAGGCACCCAAAACCCCGCTGATTTACCAACACGAGGAATTTCAGTGAAAGATCTTGCACAGTCAAGTTTGTGGTGGAATGGGCCAGAGTGGCTAAAACTTGGAAGTGAAAACTGGCCTTCTAATCAGCCTATTGTAGGAGAATGCCAGGCTGAAGAAGCATGGGTGAGTGAGGTGAGAAAATGCGCTGTGAACAGTTGTCAAGTTATGCAGCAGGACCCCATATTGAGGCTTGAGGACATTAGCAGTCTGAAAAGATTGTTAAGAGTGACAGCATGGGTATATAGATTTACCAACAACATTAAGGGAGAAACAAGAAGTAAAGGAATTCTGAGCAGTAATGAGATTCAGCAAGCCAGAAAATACTGGGTGGTATATGTGCAGAAGGAAAAATTTGGTGAAGAGAGGAATTGCTCACCAGCCATCCATTACAGGTTCTACCAACACATTCTGCTCTCAAGGGTTTGGATGTGTTTTTAGATCAGGATTTATTGAGAGTAGGAGGTAGACTACAGTTTTCTGGGCTTCCAGAGGAGAAAAGACATCCAATCTTGCTACCTTCTGGGGGGCACTTTGTGGACCTTTTGATCCTGGATACTCATCATAAGCTGTTACATGCTGGAGTTAGAGAAGTGATAATAGAGATCAGACAGCAGTTTTGGATTCCAAAAATTAGACAAGTAGTAAAAAAGGTCTTGCATAAATGTGTGGTTTGCAAGCGTTGGAGTGCAAAGCCTTATTATGAAAAGGTGGCTCCACTTCCAAGAGAACGGTGTGACTATACTGCCCCATTTGATGTAGTGGGAGTAGACTTTGCAGGTCCAGTCTATGTGTATGAGCAAGGGGAGTCTAACAAAGGTTATATATGTCTTTTCACATGTGCTACCACCAGAGCAATCCATTTGGAGTTGGTAAGCAATTTAAGTAGTGATGTATTTCTTTTGGCCTTTAAAAGGTTTGTGAACAGAAGGGGTTTCCCAAATAAAATCATATCGGATAATGCAAAAACCTTCAAAAAGGCTGCAAAGGAACTCCAAGAAGTTTGGTCCTTGCTAAAAGAGAAGGATTCCAATCCTACTTTTCACACCAAGGGGTACAGTGGGAGTTTATTGTTGAGAGAGCACCATGGTGGGGTGGATTTTGGGAAAGGCTAGTGAGAAGTGTAAAGTGTCCATTAAAGAAACTTTTAGCTAATGCTCATTTGAGCAAAGAAGAATTCTCTACTGTTTTATGTGAAGTAGAAGCAATGGTGAACAGTAGGCCTATCACTTTTGTTTACAACAGTATGCAGGATGCAGAGCCATTGACACCAAATCATTTTCTTTGTGGTAAACGATTAACATCAAACCCCAGTGTGCCAGAAGCCTTGCAGCCTATCCAGAGCACTCAAGGAGAGTTAACCAGACGGTTCAGGTACCTTGAAGAGCTACAAGATCAGTTATGGAAGAGGTGGCAGATGGAATACTTACCAGAACTCAATTATTACCCATCAGGCAAGGTAAAGGGCTCCAATGCAAATTGTATCAAGGTGGGAGAAGTGGTAATGATTGGGGATGAAAGACCAAGGCAATGCTGGAAGCTTGGCATAATTGAAGAGTTGTTTGTTGGCAAAGACAATTTAGTTAGGTCTGCACTGGTAAAGACTTCAGGAGGAAAGTTAAAGAGACCTATACAAAAACTCTATGCTTTAGAAATCAGCAAAAACACAGATAGTCAAGATGAAACATTTGAGTTACAGCCTCATGGAGAAGGCTTGGCTAACCTTGCAGAAGGTAATGACAACAATGCCTCTTCGGTGGGGAGTGTTAGAAAATCTAGAAGAGGAAGAACCATTGTTATCCCAAGCGATATGATGACTGAGCTGATTGATGCAGCATTGCTTGTATATATTAAGTTAAGGTGTATATATATCCATCTCATAATTGTAAGGTTAGTGAAAAATTAACTTAATTTAGAGCTAGCATTTTTTAGCTCTTGTGGCATCATTGTTTGGTCACACTGTTGGCATCATTTTGGGGCGCTGCGCGTTCTTTCTACTCGTTTGTGGGATGCCGTACGTACAGGGTGTGGTCTGTTAGAGAGCTCTCTTGCAATTCAGTTTGGTTGTTTAGATACAAGATTGTTGCATCGTGCAATAGTCCAGGTTGCGTTGTTGTTGCAAGGTTGAGAAAGAAGACCATAAATAGTACCCCTTTTGTTTATATTAAATTCATGTAACTAAGGTCTAAGGTAGGCCCGCATCGAGTCAGCAACTCTGAGGTAGGACCTAATAGGATCTCAAATCCGTAAGTTTTAATTTTAGCCTAACTTGGGCTGTAGGTAGAACTGGCCCTTTAGAATTTGGCCGTTCACGGCTCAGCTGGGATTTTGAACCCAACAAATAAATAAAATAACACCAATCAACAGTTGTTCATCATCATTCTCTTCCAGGTAAGCACAGGTCTGAAGGAATGCTTGGTGTTGCTCTTCATTAGTTGGTCTCCCTTTCTTCGAATCATGATCGTTGGAGGAGTATGCGCGAGGAATGTTTTTTCCACTTCGAAAATTTACGCTGCAGGTGTGATGGTAGACACAATCTGCAGCAGGAAGATCACGAAGATAATACTCCAGACGGCCTTTTACATTAAACGACCATTCATCGCAGCGGCTTTCACAGCACCTTTTTATGGTTTCGGAGAACTCTGTAGTTCTTATTTTGACATGCTCTAATTTTGGTTTGTGTTTGGAAAAAAAGTCCACAAAGGTATCACAAAACAAACAGTGAGTAGCACTGGAAAATGCGTATTCATGAAAACGAGCACTTTTCCTTGGTATTGCCTCGGCTGCGGTCTGTCCTTCTTTATTTCAATGGTCTTTTTATCCGTAAACCTTTTCCTACATACAACGTGAACACTTATTCCAGCTGTTGCAACAACATCGCTTCCACGGCTGCGGCTGGATGCATTTATACCATCTGCTCCTTTTTGCGAGATGTGAACCACTTCCTGTCCGCTGTCCAATTTCTCCTTACAAATCACGCACAATTCTTCAGGGGTCTGCATTCTTGAAGGCGGACGCACACCGAGTCAGCCGTACACCGAGTCAGTCTGAAACAGAAAACACAAATTAATAAACTGTGTTGCAGTATTTAAAAGGAGTACATAATAACAGTTTTAAAGAAAATGACAAGCACAAATACGCAGATTTGATAGTGGGTAGTAGGAATTAAAGAGTTGTATATAATATAAGTTTATAAAGATGTAGCAATGTCCATTCTCACATACACTCCATACAGTATATTTTATTTACATTACGTGACGTCATAGTTTAATACTAGCCGCCTAATACAATTTTTAGTGTCATATAGGTTAATTTAGAAACGAAAATGTGTTTTAAAACATTTTACTGATCAAGAAAAACGTCATAACTCTCTCTACAAAGCGAAATTAAAATTTATTGTATTTCGTAGGAAACTGCCAGTCCGCCATTTTGAATTTCATTTTTGGGGGTGTTCCCGGGGTCCATTTTTGTCGGATTTTGGATATGTTATTCTGCAATGGTTCCTGAGCTGGAAACAGTTTAGAAAGCTTCTGAAGCAATTTTGCCCAGGTTGAAGCTATTTTTGCTCTAGATTGCCTGGACTATATATATTTTTATATAGAAAATAATTGTATGATCTATTGATTTTCATAAAATTATCATTGTAGCTAGAATTTAAGACAGTGGTTCTTACCTTGCTTTCTTTCGGGTATGCGTGTCATCAGACGACGACGAGGCACTACGTGACCTGCGCGAGGACGCCCTTACTTTATTCTGTGTTGAAGTACTCGGTCCCTCAAATATACGACTTGAATAGCTGAAATACAATATAATAATAAACCGTAATTTCGTTACTAATAATTCATTTTACGTAAGGTTCCTACCTTGCAATTTTTCCTGTAATATACGTAATTTTATTTTCCATGAAATTACATCTTTTAAATATGAGCTATATATTTTTATATAGAAAATAATTGTATGATCTATTGATTTTCATAAAATTATCATTGTAGCTAGAGTTTAAGACAGTAGTTCTTACTTTGCTTTCTTTCGGGGATGCGTGTCATCAGACGACGACGAGGCACTACGTGACCTGCGCGAGGACGCCCTTACTTTATTCTGTGTTGAAGTACTCGGTCCCTCAAATATACGACTTGAATAGCTGAAATACAATATAATAATAAACCGTAATTTCGCTACTAATAATTCATTTTTACGCAAGCCTAAATAGCATCAAGGCATTAATTAATTAATGCATGAAATAATAAACGTGCAACTAATATGTACCTTGCTTTAATACGGTTAGTTTAAAGCACTGTGCTATACTTCACATAAAACCAGGGCCGTAACTAGGGTTTAGAAATTAGTGAGGTCCAGATTTTTTTCGAGCGCGGCGGGACGAGCAAAATTCAGACCAAAATGACATCTACAAACACAACCCAAGCTATACACTAAACACAAAACACAAAACGCTCGACGCTCCCTCTTTTCAAAAGAAAAGCGGTAATATGCGTTTCATACACGGAGAACGGTTCAGTCTCTTTTTTTTTTTTTAGGAAATAATTACCGAGGTCCGGACCTCGGTGACCTCATAGGTAGTTACGGCCATGCATAAAACCTTTCCAAAGTGCATAACTAATTAAATATATATATATGCATAACTTCAGTGTTATGTGCGCTAAAAAGGGAGATTGACAGTAATGTTTAATATCTTTCTCTTCTTGAAATAGCCAATTTACGAATTGACTCATGCTTATTTATTAATCAATGGCAAGAAACTAAAGCCTAACACATATTCAATACATATAATAATAATAAAAAAATATCTTTACATTAGTATTTCTTTTTTTTATTTGATTGGACATTCAAATCATTATAAAGGAAATATTAACTAACCTCGATAGGTCCCTGGCACGCCTTTGACGTCGTTTGGTATAACTGTTGGTAACGTAACAATCAGTCGATTCCCCGCTCAGGTCGGCAAAATACCTTGTGTCATTCTCATTACTGTAAAAGAGTATAACTACATATTCCGAAATATGGATAAATGCAATGATTGATCTTTAAAATGTTAGCTACATGAAATGTCTCTTTTCCATCTATAGCATCGCGGATTTAAACTGTCGGAAATAATATTTTTATAAAGTAATTTTTAAATTCTAGATTTATCACAAGCAAAACAATGGCTAGAATGATCAGCCGCTACAAAAATGCATGCCCTGATATTGCTCAGCTACAATTTCGTTATGATGAAGATATAATTTTGACAAAGAAAATCAAAGATATAATTTTGACAAAGAAAATCATCAAACCTGTGTAAGATGGGCATCCTATACCAAGATCCTTTTCCTGCTGTGGCAAATAATGAACTGCTATAATTGTAGGGGCGCCCCATATGCCTATAGTAACTTTCTAGCTCCGCCCACACTTGGTTGGGGTACGCCCCTTCACTCACAGGAGAGAGAGAAACAATAGGCCTACACACACACACACACACACACACACACACACCTTTACAATTGCCTGAGGTTAAGCATCAGGTATATAAACGGGTGTAATTATATTTCGCGTTGTACTTACTTTGAAATATTCGTTAGGTCTAGACAATTCACGGAAACATGGCTAATCACTCCGACTTAGAATGTTTGAAATTGAGCGAGTCTCAAATAGAGCGTGTAAAGGCTCTGGTTGCCGACGTTGATGAGAACATCGAAGAGCTAATAAGGTAACGAAATTCATAATCTTAGGCAACATTATACATTCATAGATATTAAAAGATGACTCATTAGGTCCTATTCCCTTTTATGAATGTTAATTATATATTTTTCACAATAATGCGATTTTCTTTGCTTTTTCTAGATGCTACAATGTGAAAGATGATGATGACGAGTGTGTTGCAATAACCGTTATTGCAGACGGTGTCTCTTCAAAGCCCAGCCATACTATCAAGACTGAGCGGCGACCACAGTCAGTCAAGACGAATCCTGAAGACGATATATACTTTCCAGAATATACACGCGAAGAGGAGAAAATAATATTGGCTATGGTATTGAAAGCGGAAGCTACGTTAAATCCATACCATCGTTTTCCCACTCATACAAAAGTTGAGGTTATAGATCTGGTTTCAGACGATGAAGAAGAAGACCAGCGCACGTAAGTAACTTTTTATATTCTCGATAAAATACCAATGAGCTGTTTCGCAAAGTATAAACTAAGATAAAATACTGATATAAGGCTTGTGTAGTATGCCTAAACTAGATTTTATTGAGTTACTCCGTGAAGATAAATATTGCATGAGTTAAATGCAACTTCTATGCATACAAATTATATACTGTGCAAGCGAATTAAGGAAATAGTATATTAGATTGTTTTACGATATATATATATATATATATATATGTTAACCCCCCCTTTATGGCCCTGAGTCGGTTCGGATTCGACGGGGGGGTTCTGGTTAGGAGGCTGCAACGGATGCTTCTTCTTTATACTTTTCTATAATTCTTTTCTCTCGCTTTATGGGGTCGACACTCTGTTAATTCTTTTCTTCCAATAATAGAAGATAGCCCAACTCGAGGGGTAAATAAAAACTTTCTCTTACTTTGGTTTACTTCTTAAAAATTACAGTTGGTACTCTGAATTTACAAGGGTAGAGGTTCGACCTCTTTCGACCATGGCTCAGGCCGGAATCTAAAAATATATTAAGGAGGCAAGGGGCCTCTGCCCCCTCCTAATGAGGTGCTAATCTGAAGTACAATGATGAAGTGCAACGATGAAGTGCTAATCAGAAGTCTAATGCAGAAGTGAAGTAATTTTATAAGTACAGTATAATATAGTCTAAATGTTTGGGGGAGACAATCGAAGGTTAAGTTTCCCCCCTTTTTCAATACATGATCAGATGTTTTTTTTGAAAGATTTCAACTAAAAAGAATAAAAAAAATAAAAATAAAAAAGAACAACTATCGCTGATTCTTCATTCCTGAAAGCGATATAATTTCGTATTAGCACATAAGCACAATTTTGAGTACATGACTGAGTACGTATTAATTTTGGTTCATTACAATTACGATTACAATTACCAATTAATTCATATTCACTCATTGTTTAATTACACTTCTATTAAAGTACATTCTTACATTATAAATTAAATCATTACATTTAATTAGTTTCACTGAAGTACATTACAAGTTATGTTCATTACAGTTTCATTAAAGTACATTACAAGTTATTGTTCATTACAGTTTCATTAAAGTACATTACAAGTTATTGTTAATTTACAGTTAATTACAATTTAACAGTTACTATAACTTTTCGTTTTTACAGTGTTTCATATTAATAGACAATTAAGATGTTAGAAATATAATACAAAGTACATGGGCACATAACACATAATATAACATAACACATGATAATGTTATAAATTCG
>JAJOZX010005216.1:0-32500 GCA_023014485.1 Bathynomus jamesi
AGAACAAGTCATCCAAACCAAAGGACAGATGACAAAATACTAATATAAGGTTAGTATACATTTAAACATTGTTTTTTATGTAAAAAATACAAATTTCAAGGGTGATCGGATACGTTTCGCGGGCACTGTATATATATATATGTGTGTGTGTATATATATATATATATATATATATATATATATATGTGTGTGTGTGTGTGTATATATATATATATAAGGGCGGATCTAGGCATTTCAGTAAGTGGGGAGGGGGAATCCAAAGAAAAAAAGGGCACAGTACTAAAAAAAAGTTCTTAAAACAGACCACCGATGAGGGAGTGTAAAATCAATTGTATTGTTTTATTAGACGAGTCTCATTCAAATACGATACAAAATAAAAATCTAATTTGGGTACAACAATTATCACGGAAAATGTTTCAAACAATTACGCACGTCTTGCCAATTAAAAGAAGTATCAGAACAAGATGAGAATGAAAATAGTGATATGGCTTCACCAGTACTAAGGGCACATGAAAACCATTACAACTACAAATTTGGAAGTACAGTACAATGTATACGGATAAAGACTCAAAATAGAATTTGAATAAAATAACTACGATCTATTAACAAAAACAAAATTTGTTTTCGGAGGCATACAAATCATTCAAATAGGGTACTTGCAAGAAATTGAGGGGGGTCCAGATGTCGTCAACCCCTCCCCTAGATCCGCCTATGATATGCATTAAACTTATTTAATATATATATTTAGTGGGCTACTTTTAGCCGTTCAAGGTGATAATGATTAATTTACTGCTAGGGAGTAATTGATGCAATGATTGATAATTATTAATGACAGGCTGGGTTAACAATTTATGATGTCATACAGACACAGTATCACCGGTTGAAAGTGGCTAATGGAGTAGGCCTACTATAATATTTCTGAGTGATACGAATTGCTTCGAGGTCACCAGCTTAGATTACACCCAAGCAAATATTGTTAAGGTTATAAAAAGCACCTTATTGTTTTGTATTTAATCAAGAAAATAAATCAGTTATTTGTTCACAGTGAATAACAAATGATTGACAATAATTATAGTGAATAACAATTATTTAACGGCCTTTATATTATGCTAAAATGACATAGAGCTGAGCCAATAAGAGAAATGGTAAGAACTTAATTGACAAGTTCATTTATGGTAGGCTAATGGCATGCAAAATGGAACATTGAGTGGGCCTAGTAATGACAAAGAATGCAAGTGCGTTTGTACACTGAATAGAATATATAACACACTGATTAAGTAGGCTAAAGGTTATGCATGAATGAACATGGAATAAATACTTCTGCTTAATAAATAATAAAAATTAAGCACGTACGTTTTGGTACACTGAATAGAATACGTAACACACTGATTATGTAGGCTAAAGGTTATGCATAGATGAACATGGAATGGGCCTAGTAATGACAGCAGGATTATACAGTACACGATTACGGTATTGGAATGACACTTGGATTAGGAAATAGGCCTACTGCGTTTCAACGAGAGTTAGTTTGAACGATTTGTAAAACACTTTGCGTTTATAGCCTACGCTTCTGCGGTGCACTGATGTAGGCTTTGCGTTATTGTTTAAGAACGAGGCACAGAGAGCTTACCGACTGTGTTGAAAATACCTCTCGAAATGAATGGTATGCTTGAAGGTCGACCTGGTAGATTGGAAACCGGCGGAAGTTGACCGTCCGGTGCTACGTACGCCGAGATGATCGTGGAACCGGTAGCGAGCCTCTTGTTGAGAGTTTCCTTGAGGGAACTCGTGGAACCGATAGCGAGCCTCTTGTTGGGAGTTATGCTTGAGGGAACGGACGGTTCTGCGGACACTGATGTAGGCTTCACGAGAATTGCTTCAAAGACGGTGACCGGCTGAGATCGAACGGCGCTGGTTTCGAAGGGGTGCTTCTGCAGGTTGATGGCGGAAGGTCTTACTTGATGACAGATCGGAAGCTTTGAAGGAACAGCAGGCCGTTCCTCCGGCGGGAAGCTGGAGGGCGGTTGACGTGACGAGTTTCTGCTGGCGAAGGTGGAGACCAAGACGAGAAAATAACAAGCGACAAGTGAGCGAGTGAGAATGAGTATCGGTGGAATCTCGCTTAAAGAGTCTCTGTGACCCGGACTTTCGCGGGCATTTCTTGAAACGCCTCCTACGCATCCTTTAGTTGATGAGGGCTTGCTTTCGCGGGCCTTTTGGGAAAAAAACACGTTTTCACTGTTTCTGATTCCTTGACCACGTGTGTCTTCTAAGAATGTTTGATGATGGCGTGGAAGAAAGAATTTGTTTGTCTACTTGTTAGACTATTTCTTGTCGGTCCTCTACGTATATATAAAACAATCGTAATCACAGCTTAAGGGTAGTAAGATGAAAAGCTTCATATCTTACCCAGAACACCATTAAGCCTCTTTCAGGGTACGAGGAGCTCGCAGCAGCATTGCCAAGTAAATAGGAGGTCAACGTACTGACGGCATAAAGTATAGCCCATGTTTAAAGGTATAATTTTTTGTAATATAAATCGCTCTCGTTCAATTTTAACTCCTTTAAATTTAACTAAAAACTCGTAATTGGCTGTTCTCAACCTAGTTTGCTTTATTATAATGAATCTCTATTTATAGTATTCCTAATTAACAAAGAATAATAAAGGTAAAATAATAAAAGGTGATAAAATATGTGTATATACAAATATACTCCTCTCTCTCTCTCTCTCTCTCTCTCTCTCTCTCTCTCTCTCTCTCTCTCTCTCTCTATATATATATATATATATATATATTATATATATATTATATATATATATATATATATATGTATGTATGTATGAATATTGGAATGTTTTAATTAGTTTTTTAATTAATATCAAAAGAAAAAGACACACACACATATATATATATATATATATATATATAATATATAGATGTAGTGTATTCAGGTGTAGTGGTTAGCGTCGCTGACTACGAATCCATCGGCCTCGGGATCGAGACCCGGTGACGGCAGCCGGCGCGCAGCAAAATCCAGCTGTTCATCCTTCCACACAATAAAGAAAGTGGTTGGTAGATAAATGGGTACCCTGGGTGGCCTAGTGGTTAAGACGCTGGGCTGCTGGTGGGGCGTGGTTCAGATTCCACGTTAAACTGTAGGTCTAAGGTGAAGTGAAAAGCTTGACCTTCGTCAGAATGAACAATTCGGGCGGAGGCAAACCAAAGGTTATATATATATATAAAATTTAATATTATTTTCATGATTTTTTCCCTCCATGAAAAGCGCTATTAAATGTGCATCAAATATTTTCTAGGAAACCAACTTTTAATCTGTAATTTTTATTTGATTTTAATGGCTTATATTATGAAGTTGATCATTCATTTCATTTTCCTTAATTAAAATCAATGTAACAAATCACATTTTGGAACGCTATCAATTTTTACTCCATTTCAATGAAGTAATTAATTTTAGCATTTATATTTACTTAATTTTCTTTCTCTCCTCTCTCTCTCTCTCTCTATATATATATATATATATATATATATATTATATATATATATATATATATATATATGATACACACAGACCGTGCATGGAACAAGGAACTCTTCTGGGATAATTAATCCACTATAGTCCGAATAAGTAATGGTAAATGACAAATACCATAGTTTTTCTTTTCATGATGCAAGCTCGACGTGGGCAACGGGTCTCTCGCAAAGAGGTCCCATAAATATAGCTTCCCTCACCGCTATCTGCAAAGCAGAGGATCCAGCTTTGCGAGAGACCCGTTGCCCACGTCGGGCTTGCATCATGAAAAAGAAAACTATGGTATTTGTCATTTACCATTACTTATTCGGACTATAGTGGATTTAATTATCCCAGAAGAGTCCTTGTTCCATGCACGGTCTGTGTGTATCATAAAAACTCAGGAACCATTCTGAGTTCATTCCCATATATATATATATATATATATATATATGACTGTTAACCCTCGTCTATGGCCTGGGGTGGTTCGGAGTCGACGGGGGTTCTGGTTAGGAGGCAGCAACGGATCTGTTACTTGCAGTAGTTTCTTCTATACTACTCTCCGAGTTCTTCTTTAGTGGCTCGGAGGATTCTGAGAGGCTTATTAAATTTTGAGGTTTCTCCCCGATTCTTCTTGTAACTTATCGGGAGATCTAATGACTAAGTTTTCTGAAGAGAGCACGGCTCGAAGGAGAAGATAAAGACTTTTCTTACTGTGTTTTACTCCTAAAACTGTTACAGGTAATGCTCAGCCTCGTAGTTGGAATCAGAATAAACATGGAGAAATTTGTGGGGTTTATATACCCCGATTCTATTAAACATCATCATTATTAAATGTTGAAGAGGCTGCATTATTTTTGCACAATATTTGAAAATAAAGTAAATCTTTTAGCGTGGTAAGGTTTAACGAATAAACAAGATATTTGAAGATGAAGCCATATTTTATCTTAAATGCGTATTTTTCAGATCTGATGATGTATGATCTGCCAAGTTAACTAAAAGTGGAAATTGAACTATGCATCTTTACACTAAAATATGCATATGAGTAAAAATTAAAGGTTTAAGATTTAAAATTAAATGCTTAGGCAAGACATGACTTCATCTTTATAACGAAGAAAGAATGTATACAAAACATGACTGGCAAAAGTTACTCAGGATTCATTATTAAGCTAAATCTAAAAATGATTATGAGATTTTAAAAAAACAACAGGTCATCAATTATTTGGCAAAGTAGAAAGCACATCAAAATTATTCAACGGAAAAAATAATAAAATAAAAAAAATAACAACAGTATCGCCGATTCTACATTCCTTATGGCGAAATAATGTCGGGTCGGACATTGAGTACATTGTAATTTTGGTCTACTGTAACTATGATTATAATTACCAATTAATTCACTTATTATCGTTAACTACAATCCCATTAAAGTACATTGACTACGTCATTTAGTACATTACATCATTAAGTACAGTTTCATTGAAGTACATTACGTCGTTTACCATTCTTACAGTGTTTTTTTATATATTTATATATGGTATAATATATGGGTTATAATGTATGGTATTATGTATGGTTATTATGTATGGTTTATTAGTACAAACACAAGTACATGAGACATGACACACATGATATAACAATAACGCATGATAATGTTATAAATTCGAATCAGAGCGAAAGAGATTTTTTTTATCTTTGAAGCGTTCGATTTGCCAGTTAGCGAAATTTGATCACCTACCTCAGCATTTTCGAGTCATGAGAGGTTGATATAATTAAAAATAAAAATGAAAAAATAATACGAGAACGTATTTCTGCGTTTTCGAACGAATGCATGAAGTTTTGCGTTTCATAGATTGACACGAGTAAAAATGAATATTTAATAAAATTTTATAGGATAATGATCAAGGGAAATTAATGACGGGAAAATGTGACGTCATAGTTATTGAATTTGTACGTATAGTAACAATCATTATTAGGAAGATTTACAAGAACGAATTAGAGACAAAGAGTGGTATTAATGACTAAGAAGTACAACTACGGGTTCCAATCCTGTTCTATGCAATGTGTATGCTAATCTAGGGTCGAGGGTGAGATGCAAGACAATCATAATTAATTATAATAACTTCTATAACAAATGGAAAATGGATACGACTAAACCATAGATATGGTAGATCGTAGGGTGTGACACGAACAAAAATAGGAAGCTACAAGTAAAATTATTATCCAAACTCGCGTTAAGCGATTTTGGTTCTTATGTAAAATGAATATTGATTATTCATTGTTCATTTTTTACATTGCTCTCCCCTTTAAAAATGATATTTATACAATAATATAATAGGGTACAATTAATACAATACAAATGAGAAAATAACATCCTAACTAATTCAAGTTAGATGACGAATTTTTCTTCACATTACAAATTTTTATACAGAACAAGTGAGTTCGGGTGGTTGTGTACAATGCAGAGTTATCAAATCTTTAAAATGACACTTGCTTACAAAATATAAAAAAATTCAAAGATTAATACTTTAATTTATGCAAACAGAATAATAGGATTAATACATTAATTTCGACAAACAATTAAGTTAGACAAAGAATGATATTGTTAAATTTTTAGCAAAATTTTATTTTCCTGTGGGGAAAATTACATTCATAATGAATAGGTAAAAGGGAAAAATATAAATTTTAAAGTTCATGAATTTTTCAAGGTTACCATGATAGTACAATTGATAAACTAATTTTATTGACTATTGTAGGTAAAAATAGAACTACGTAATGGATGATGTATAGACCTTTGGTCTAGTGTGTATTTTTGTGTACTAGGTACAAAGTGTGTATCTTACAATTTCGATGGACAGATTAGCCGAGAGGATTGTTCAATTAACTGAATAAATGCATGAGCAAGATATATTAGAAAGCAAAAATTATTAAGATTAAATTACATAGTTAGCATTTATACGTAATTAAATAAAGTTTATTGTGATATCCAATGATTTTAGCATAAGGTTTGTCTATATAATATATATAGTGTGCATACATGCGTGTGTATGTGTAGGGATTTGGAAGGTTTTTGAATTAACAAAGTTTTAAAAATAATGTATAATAATTTAGGATGGGTTTAGGGTTATAAAATCTTTTAAGTTTAAGTCAGTTATTGTTATTATTATTATCATTATTATTATTATTATAAAATCCTTTAAGCTCAAGGTCAATTATTATAAAATTCTAAATTACAGGTAGTATTAATGATGGTGTATGCATATGAGTTTAATGTGAAAGTGACTTGAGGTACGGAAAGAAAATGAATTCGAATATGTGTCCAAAAGTAATAAAATTCAATTAGGATTATAGATTTACATAATTAATCAGTTACACGTATAAGGTAATTAAAAAAACGAACTTAGAGGACCTTACAATTAATGAAAGTAAATCTAGCGGTATTAAAAATTAAATTTTGAAGATGGAATTAAATTCGACTAGTAACATTCCTAGCTATATATGAACTATATAACCATTAACATTAACCAGAAGTATTGGTACGATAATTGAGTTAAGAAAATTAAGAATACAAATTAAAAATAGAAATCAATTTATGCATTTTAATGAGCTAAACATAATTTTATAATATTCTTAAAAATAAAAGTAAATCGAACCATAGATGAATTTCGACCAAGAATAAAAAATTTATTGAAATGGAAGGAAAGCATTTCGAACAATCTTTTCTTTTAATAATTTCAGGTAAATTTTACATTAAAAATTATTTTTATATAATAAAAAAAATATTAAAAAGGTTTAATAATTTTTGCATGTTAAGTAGAAAAATCATACTCTTTCGTTGAATGTTGATAGAATTTGAATTATTTGATATTTTGACACACAATTAATTAAATTCGACCAACACAATTACTCAGTATTCATCGAATAAAAAAAATATAAAAAATATAAAAATTGAAAATAGAAATCAATTATAAACTATAATGAACTAAACATATGCTGTAATATAAAAAACACTTAACCTAAATTGAGGTTATGTTCCATCGTACCAAAGAGGAATTAACCATGGTTGAACCATTTCTCTGGTTGACACGGTTCAACCGGGGTTGGGGGTGTTAAAATAAAATAAAAAGACAAAGTTTGGAGTACGACATTCGGGGGAATTGAGTGACTAAGCAGGGGGTATAAGTCTGAAATTGACAATTACATCTTTCGTGAGCACTTTGCTCTTTAAAAAAAGATTGCTTGTCACACTACTTAGAACAAAAATTAAAAGAGTTCAAACAAAACGGGGGAACGGCATGTTCCTCCTTATAGTAATTTAAAAAGGAGTCATTGGGACAAGATCGATTAATTAATTATTACACAACTATTATTATCACATATACATTACAATGATTAATTATCAAAGTCATTACAAACAATTGTAAAAACTGTTTTGGTTACAAACAATAAAATGTCATTTTACCTATATATTTATATACGCAACAATGGCATGAAAAAGAAAAGACAAATCGGTCAATTCCTTCTTACAAACAAGAAAAAAGGTTAAACTAAAGAACGCAAACCGGTCAATTCAGGTTGAATTTAATTCTCTTTTACAACAAAAAAAAGGTTGAATTAAATTCTCTTAAACAACAACAACAAAAAAAGGTTGAATTAAATTCTTAAATTACATTTTCTTAAATTAAATTCTCTTAAATTACAAAGAAAAAGTTGAATTCAATTGACTGCATTGAAATGACTGGGGACTTGAAAACTCGACTTGGGATTTGAAAACTCGACTTGGAATAAAATTGACTTGGGATTCGAAAACTGACTTGGAATAAAACTGTCTGACTTGAACTCTATCAAGTATTCTGAAACTAACTTGAACTCTATCAAGTATTCTGAAACTAACTTGAACTCTATCAAGTATTCTGAAACTAACTTGAACTGTATCAAGTATTCTGAAACTAACTTGAACTGTATCAAGTATTCTGAAACTAACTGAACTCTATCAAGTATTCTGAAACAACTTGAACTCTATCAAGTATTCTGAAACTAACTTGAACTCTATCAAGTATTCTGAAACTAACTTGAACTCTATCAAGTATTCTGAAACTAACTTGAACTCTATCAAGTATTCTGAAACTAACTTGAACTCTTATCAAGTATTCTGAAACTAACTTGAACTCTTATCAAGTATTCTGAAACTAACTTGAACTCTTATCAAGTATTCTGAAACTAACTTGAACTCTTATCAAGTATTCTGAAACTAACTTGAACTCTTATCAAGTATTCTGAACTAACTTGAACTCTTATCAAGTATTCTGAAACTAACTTGAACTCTTATCAAGTATTCTGAAACTAACTTGAACTCTTATCAAGTATTCTGAAACTAACTTGAACTCTTATCAAGTATTCTGAAACTAACTTGAACTCTTATCAAGTATTCTGAAACTAACTTGAACTCTTATCAAGTATTCTGAAACTAACTTGAACTCTATCAAGTATCTTGAAACTAACTTGAACTCTATCAAGTATCTCTTTAACTCTATAAACTCTCTCTTTCTTAATTTGCAAGTCAATTCAATTCAATAATTTGAAAAAATTTGCAAACAAAAATAAAAAAATGTAAACAATATTTCACTCTAATGTACGCGAAGGTACTGTACTATTATGTTTGGTACATAAAATAAAATTATTCTATACTGACTATAATAGTGAAAATAACTGAAATTAACTCTCTCTGAAATTAACTCTCTTGAAATTAACTTCTGTTACTTTTAACTTCTGTTACTTTTAACTTCTGTTACTTTTAACTTCTGTTACTTTTAACTTCTGTTACTTTTAACTTCTGTTACTTTTAACTTCTGTTACTTTTAACTTCTGTTACTTTTAACTTCTGTTACTTTTAACTTCTGTTACTTTTAACTTCTGTGAAAATTACTATTTCACTAAAAAAAAAATGTATCACTGGTGTTTGAAGTGTTCACTGTGTTTGGTGTTAATTCTGGCTCAATACTAAATATTAACTGTTAATAATACTGATTTTTCAAATGTTTTCAAATTTCTTAAAAAAAACAAACTCTGTACTTAACAAAATTTATATGGGGAAATCCTTGAGACGTGTCCTGAAGACGTCTTGCTGGCTACTTCTTCTTGGATGAAAACTAGGCGTGGAGAATTTGGAGTCGTGACACACCGGTTCAAGAGTGGATGTTACGAACTAGAAGTCGTGACACGCCGGTCAACTGGGTGTTGGTTCTGGTTCCAGGGTCTGGAAGACTGGAAGAATCCTGGAGTCGTGAAGATCCTGGTTAAAGGGTCGCCAGTTGTTAAGATCCTCTTCTTCTATGTGTTTATCCTGATGCAGGGTAATTTCTATCTTGGCCAAAGAGTGGCCTCTTCTTAAAATCTTCTTGTTAAAATCTTCTTGTTAAAATCTTCTTGTTAAAATCTTCTTCTACAAATCTTCTTCTACAAATCTTCTTCTAAAAATCTTTTTCTTATCCTGGTAAAGGGTCGCCAGACTGTTAACCCCTCCGTCTATGGCCCTGGGGTGGTTCGGAGTCGACGGGGGTTCTGGTTAGGAGGCAGCAACGGATCTGTTACTTGCAGTAGTTTCTTCTATACTACTCTCCGAGTTCTTCTTTAGTGGCTCGGAGGATTCTGAGAGGCTTATTAAATTTTTTGAGGTTTCTCCCCGATTCTTCTTGTAACTTATCGGGAGATTCTAATGACTAAGTTTTCTGAAGAGAGCACGGCTCGAAGGAGAAGATAAAGACTTTTTCTTACTGTGTTTTACTCCTAAAACTGTTACAGGTAATGCTCATCCTCGTGTTTGGAATCAGAATAAACATGGAAGAAATTTGTGGGGTTTATATACCCCGATTCTATTAACATCATCATTATTAAATGTTGAAGAGGCTGCATTATTTTTGCACAATATTTGAAAATAAAGTAATTTTTTAGCTGTGTTAAGGTTTAAACGAATAAACAAGATTTGAAGATGAAGCCATATTTTTATCTTAAATTGCATATTTTCAGATCTGATGTTATCATGATCTGCCAAGTTAACAAAGTGGAAATTGAACTATGCATCTTTACACTAAAATATGCATATGAGTAAAAATTAAAGGTTTAAGATTTACAATAAATGCTTAGGCAAGACATGACTTCATCTTTTATAACGAAGAAAAGAATGTATACAAACATGACATGGCAAAAGTTACTCAGGATTCATTATTAAGCTAAATCTAAAAAAATGATTATGAGATTTTAAAAACAACAGGTCATCAATTATTTGGCAAAGTAGAAAGCACATCAAAAATTTATTTCAACGGAAAAATAATAATAAAAAAAAAACAATAGTATCGCCGATTCTACATTCCTTATGGCGAAATAATGTCGGGTCGGACATTGAGTACATTGTAATTTTTGTCTAGTGTAACTATGATTATAATTACCAATTAATTCATTAAGTACAGTTTCATTGAAGTACATTACGTCGTTTACCATTCTTAGTGTTTTTTATATATTTATATATGGTTATAATATATGGTTATAATATATAATATATGGTTATAATATATGGTTATAATATACAGGGTGTCCCGTAAGTCTGGACCCATAGGGAAAAATAATAAAATTACAAAATAGTCCAAAAATTTATTACATAATCTGTTCAAAGTGTCCGCCGTTGTGTCGCACACATAGTTGAAGCGCAATCTCCACTGCGACAGCACTTTCTGAATCACAGTCGCAGAAATTTCTTGACACGCCTCCACAATGCGTGCTTAAGGTGGAAAATGTTCTGAAGTTTGACCTCGTACACTTTGGCTTTCAAGTGGCCCCACAAATAAAAATCATAATAAAAAATAATAAAAAAAATAATAATAATAAAATAATAATAATAACAATAAAAAAATATATTATAAATCCCTATGGGTCCAGACTTACGGGAACCCTGTATGGTTATAATATATGGTTAAATATATGGTATTATGTATGGTTATTATGTATGGTTATATGTATGGTTATTATTATGGTATATGTATGGTTATTAGTACACCACAAGTACATGAGACATGACACACATGATATAACATAACGCATGATAATGTTATAAATTCGAATCAGAGCGAAAGGAGATTTTTTTATCTTTGAAGCGTTCGATTTTGCCAGTTAGCGAAATTTGATCACCTACCTCAGCATTTTCGAGTTCATTGAGAGGTGATATAATTAAAAATAAAAATGAAAAAAATAATACGAGAACGTATTTCTGCGTTTTCGAACGAATGCATGAAGTTTTGCGTTTCATAGATTGACACGAGTAAAAAGAATATTAATAAAATTTATATAGGATAATGATCAAGGGAAATTAATGACGGGAAAATGTGACGTCATAGTTATTGAATTTGTACGTATAGTACAAATCATTATTAGGAAGATTTACAAAACGAATTAGAGACAAAGAGTGGGTATTAATGACTAAGAGTACAACTACGGGTTCCAATCCTGTTCTATGCAATGTGTATGCATAATCTAGGGTCGAGGGTGAGATGCAAGACAATCATAATTAATTATAATAACTTCTATAACAAATGGAAAATGGATACGACTAAACCATAGATATGGTAGATCGTAGGGTTGTGACACGAACAAAAATAGGAAGCTACAAGTAAAATTATTATCCAAACTCGCGTTAGGCGATTTTGGTTCTTATGTAAAAATGAATATTGATTATTCATTGTTCATTTTATATATATACAGGGTGGGCGGAAAGTAGCTCCCTATTTTGGATTGGTAAAAAAATACGTATATTATCCATTTATTTCAGAAGAAAATATGAAAAGGTAGGCATACATGGTAGGTTTTCTCTAAAATTCAATGTGGGCTCCAACTCTTTCCACCAGCTTCTGGAGCCGCCCAGGAATGGCGTCCACTGACTTTAGCAGGAACTCCGGCGGGATGGAGGACATGACTTCCCGAATTCGGTCCTCCAGTTCTTCCAATGTCCTCGGTTTGGTGCGGTAGACTTCTTCCTTTACCCACCCCCAAAGAAAGAAGTCGCACGGTGTCAAGTCGGGGCTCCTGGCTGGCCATTGATGTGGACCACGACGACCCATCCAACGCCCAGGGAAGTGGGCATCCAGCCACTCACGGACAACAATGGCCAGCCAGGAGCCCCGACTTGACACCGTGCGACTTCTTTCTTTGGGGTGGGTAAAGGAAGAAGTCTACCGCACCAAACCGAGGACATTGGAAGAACTGGAGGACCGAATTCGGGAAGTCATGTCCTCCATCCCGCCGGAGTTCCTGCTAAAGTCAGTGGACGCCATTCCTGGGCGGCTCCAGAAGCTGGTGGAAAGAGTTGGAGCCCACATTGAATTTTAGAGAAAACCTACCATGTATGCCTACCTTTTCATATTATTTCTTCTGAAATAAATGGATAATATACGTATTTTTTTACCAATCCAAAATAGGGAGCTACTTTCCGCCCACCCTGTATATATATATATATATATATGGTAGTAAGTGAGTTATACTCATGAGAAAAAGGCCTCTGGAGGCCTTTTTCTCACGAGTGTAACGCACTTCCGTATTAGCCACTGCGTGTTATTCTTCCTGCAACATAAAAAAAAAGGTCCCAAAGCAAGACATCAATTTGAACATTTGTTTTAGTTCTAGTATATTACTCTTCCAAATTTAATTTAAAATAAATTTTGCTTTCAGATCCGACTTATGGTACACCCTGTATGTACATTGTCCGCTATAAAAAAAGGGTTCACTCTAAAAATATCCATGGAATCAACATTTTTCAAACAATCAGTATGAAACTTATACAAGTAAAAGATACATAAAACATCTACGTGTAAACCAAATTTCAGTTCGAAGCTATCAAAAATAACGATTTATTAAATATATCTCTAATAATACTACAACTGATGCTCGACAAACTAATCAAGAATCCTTTATTTCCATTTTCACTTTTGTAAATTCTAATATACGATTTTTTTTGCAGGGTTATAAAATATAGTAAATATGCCATTTTCAGAGGAAGATAAGATTATAATTAAGCATTATAGACTAGAAAAGGGATATGAACGACGAAACTACTCTCCGAATTTTCCAACAAAGGATGGAATCTTGGTGGTTTGGGAAAGCTTCTAAAGAACATTGACGAGACTGGGAATATCAAAAGAAAAGAGGGAAGTGGGCGACCAAAAACTGTTTGCATACGAGACAATATTGATGACGTCGTAGAACGTATATTAAGTCAGGAAAACCAGCCAGGAACCCATATGACACCAGCTCGCGTATCAAAAGAGTTACAATTATCAGAAACTAGTGTGAGACGCATAATTAAACAAGATCTTCAACTAAAACCTTTCAAAAGAGTGCACGGGCAAAAGATTACTCAAACTGATGAGCAGAAATGAATTCAAAGATCACAACAAATCTTACGGCGAGTAACATGTGATAAACTTTCAAAGGCTTTTTGCACTGATGAAAAAATTCACTGTGGAGACACCTCGGAACAGTCAAAATGACAGAGTTTACTCGCACGTCCAATGTAAGAATGAAATACCTGATTGCAGACTTTTTGCAACAAGAAGTCATTTCTCAGCTAGTGTCATGGTGTTACTGTAGTTGGCATATCAAAGTTAGGAAAAACATTCATTCATTTTATTGAACCTGGTATAAAAGTCAATGCCGAGTACTATCGAAATACTCTGCTGCGAAACATGCTTCCCGAAATGCAAAATTTGGCCAACGGTGGTTATCTTTTTCAGCAAGACGGAGCAACGTCCCATACAGCAATAGCAACTGTAGAATACTTAAAAAATAATGTCCCAGAATTACTTGAACCCCAAAACTGGCCACCTAACAGTCCTGACTTGAACCCTATTGACTATGGAATCTGGGAAAATTTGGCAGAGTTTACAGGAGCAGGGTGAGAAATGTTGATCACTCGCGTTAGCCTCTTGTGGAGAAGTGGGAAGAGATACCACAGGAGCAGAGCGATCGAACCATTGATGAATTTCGTCCAAGATTGAAGAAAATTGTCGAAACAGAAAGGAAACACATTGAACAATTTTTTTAAACCGAATTCCAAAAGAGTAAAATGTTAATTTGATTTCTTTTGTAAACTTAGGATTTAAGTTCTGTTTCGAAATTCAAAATCCTTTTTTATTTTCATGGTTTTTTAATGAAGGCATTTCCTATATTTTATAAATCTTATGATGTATTTTATAACTAAAATGAAAATAAAAATTTTATTACCGAAGCTTTACCAGCTTTGTGGACTCCCAGAATTCAAAATTGGAGCGATGTTCACCGACAAAATTTGTTGAACATAAACAATCCTCGAAATCATTAATTTTGAATATAATAATCTGAAAATTGGTGTACATATATACTGGTTACATAGTTTTGCTCTTTATGAGTTTCATTATGATTGGTTAATAAATGTTGATTTCATGGGTGTTTTTAGATTGAACCCTTTTTTTTGGCAGACGGTATATATATATATTGTGTGTGTGTGTGTGTGTGTGTGTGTGTGTGTTTGTTTGTTTTATAGTTTCTTTGATAACTTATATTTATTTTTGGGTTTTGTTTGTGTTTGTTGTTTGTAATTTAATGAAATAACGCCAGAAAGTTTTCATTTGTTTTTGATAATTACTCAAATCGGTGTCAAAAGTTTTTCCATCTCTGATTTTAATGCGCAAAATCTTTCTTTTTCTTCTTCTTCCTCTTCTTCTTTTGATATTAATATTGGTATTAATGTTACTATTTAGTATTCACGCTAGTGTTGGTATTTATTAGTATTAATGCTAGTATAGTATTAATATCAGCATTGGTTGCTCGCAGTCTCGTGTTTTAGTATTAGTTTTAATGCTTATATTAGTATAAAATGTTAGTTAACAATTATATTGGAACAGATGCCCACGTGGGTCCTCAGCCTCCGTGGTTACGCATCAAATCAAAACGTTACAACGAAATTATTACCCTCAGTTAACTTCATTATTTTGAAAATTTAAATGTTAATATAATTTGTTACCAGGAACGATAAATGATGTCGTTTGATTCATTATTTCTCTCTCAAAAATGATTCAAAATGATTTATTTTTTTCGTGAATTATTCGTTCTGTAGACTCTCTCTCTCTCTCTCTCTCTCTCTCTCTCTCTCTCGAAAGAGAGAGAGAGAGAGAGAGAGAGAGAGAGAGAGTGGTCCTCCTCGAGGACGATACAGCCCTGTACACCGAACTCAGTAGCCTGCTAGGGGATAGGGTGTGTGTAGTTTTAGGAGACTTCAACTGTCGCGGCATAAAGTGGGAAAAGAGGACTGCCGATGCTGAAGGGAGGAGGCTAGTTGACTTTGCTGATGAGAACTTCCTCACTCAGTGGGTCAACGAGCCTACACGAGGCGAAAGCGTTCTAGACTTAGTATTCACGACCGAAGACAACCTCGTCACTGGCCTCACCGTTGACGATTCGTTGGGCGGGAGTGATCACGGTCTTATTAGGTTCCGTGTGTGCGTCCCTCGGGTGAAGCGTAGTAACTCGAGAGGCAGTAAGCTCGATCTCCGGCGGGCGAACTTTGTTAGCCTCAGGGATAGCGTAGCAGAGATGGGGTTAGAGGTTGGCGGCGATGTTGAGGGAGTGTGGAGTGCATTCCGGGATGAGTTTATGGTGCTGCAGTCTGCTGCCATACCCTCAAAACCGGTCACCCCTGCTTCAACGCAGCCTAAGTGGTTCAATCGTGGCATCGCTTCGGCTATCCGAAATAGGAAAGTAGCGTATAGGAGGGCGAAGGCCAATCGTTCCCACGAGAACACTGAAGCGTATGTCCGCCTGTGTAGGGAAGTGAAGGCGAAGGTTAGGCTAACGAAACGTAACGAAGAACTACGGGTGGCAAGCCTCTGCAAGGGGAACCCTAAGGAGTTCTTCAGTTATGTTAATAGTAGAAAGCCCATTAGAAGCATGATAGGTCCTTTAAAGGACGGAAGCGGCGTTCTGCGGACCTCCGACGCGGACATCGCTAATGTGCTTAATGAGTACTTTGCGGGAGTGTTCACCAGGGAGGATACCCGCGTCATCCCCGAGCCAGCTGTGAGGCACGAAGGTGCTGGCCTGGATAGTGTTAGATGTACCGCGACAGTCGTTGCTCATAGAATAGACAAACTGAGCGCGTTTAAGGCTCCTGGGCCAGACCAGTTTCTCCCCAGTGTTTTGCGAGAAGTGCGCGACCAGGTGGCTCACCACCTGGCTACAGTCTTCAACAAATCGTTGGTGATGGGCCAGGTGCCTGGTGACTGGAGGGAGGCCAACGTGACCCCTATCTTTAAGAAAGGGGATCACGAAAGTCCAGGGAACTATCGTCCTATTAGTCTCACTTCAGTTGTAGGTAAATTATTAGAAAGGATAATAGCTGATAGAATCGTTGACCATTTGGATTCCCACAAGCTGCTTGGGGACTCCCAACATGGGTTTAGACGGCATAGGTCGTGTCTCACCAACTTGCTCGAGTTTTTCCACGTCATGTTGAGTGAGTACGATAAAAGTAGGGCGATTGATATACTTTATCTCGACTTTCAGAAAGCCTTTGATAAGGTACCTCACCGCCGGCTAATGGCGAAAGTGCGCGCGCTGGGTATCGGTGGGGAAATAGGTAGGTGGATTGAAAACTGGCTGAGGAATAGGCGGCAGAGAGTGGTAATTAAAGGGGCTAGTTCGGGTTGGGCCTCGGTCACTAGTGGGGTTCCTCAGGGTTCCGTTTTGGGGCCACTGTTGTTTACCATTTACATAAATGATATCGACGGTGGCATCGTCAGTCGGATCGCCAAATTCGCTGATGACACCAAGCTTGGGGCCAATGTTGGGACGCCCGAAGCGATCGAGGAACTGCGTGCGGACCTAGGTAGGATAGGAGAGTGGTCCGAAAAATGGCAAATGCCGTTTAACTTGGGTAAATGCAAAGTGATGCACATTGGCTACGCCAATCCCAAGTCGGACTACTCGATGTTGGGCAGTAATATCGAGGTGACTGATTTAGAAAAGGACTTGGGTGTGCTAATTAGCAGCGACCTTAAGTTTACGAAACAGTGTGTAGAGGTGGAAAAGAAAGCCCAGAAACTATTGGGTTATATCAGGAGGCAATTTCAGTTTCGGAACAAGGAGATTGTGCTCTCACTGTACAATTCCCTTGTTCGGCCGTACCTGGAGTATGCTGTGCAGTTCTGGTCGCCCACCCTCAGGAAAGATATTGAGAGGCTGGAGCGAGTGCAGGCGAGGGCCACAAAGTTAATCCCTTCCGTTAGGCATATGGGCTACAATCGACGGTTACGCGCCCTGAACTTGTTTTCGCTTGAAACTCGGAGGCTGCGCGGTCAACTGATCGAGGTTTTCAAGCTCTTACGAGGGTTCAACGATGTCGATTTTAGAAGTATGTTTAGTTTAAATGATAACCCAACTCGCAACAATGGTTGGAAGTTGGATTTGAAACGGTTTAGGACTAGTGTGTGTGGGAATTACTTTACGTATAAGCTATGTGACACATGGAACAGGTTATCTTCGGAAGTTGTGAACAGTTCCTCTGTGGATCAGTTCAAGAAAAGGTTAGACGAAATCTTGCACACTATTTGAGTGTGTAAAGACATTTAGGACCTCAGTCTGCGGAAATTTCTTTTCCTATAAAATAGTTAATATCTGGAACCAACTTCCCTCAGAGGTTGTTTCCAGTCAAAGTGTAAATCTGTTTAAAAATAGGCTAGACAAAGTACTGAACACACTCATAGTTTAAGATTAAAACCTCAGAAAACTCTGCAGGAGTTCGCTTGCTCGGTGTCTCTGTGAGCAAGCTAAATATAGAGCTATTTATATATTCTCCACTTTCCTGTAAAATTTCCTTGGCTACTTTTCCAGGGTCAAGGTATTTTCTTCAACCTTTTTCCGTACCTGCCTCTGGCAGGGAGGGAGCGGAGGGTGGGGAGAGAGCCTTCTACTTTACTATCCAGTTTTCTACTACTGCTAGGATAGTTGAAAGAAAAATAAACTTTTACAAAATTTCCCCTGGCTCCCGTTGCCATTGGTACCTCCTCGGTATGGGCCGCAAGGCCTTTTGAGGTACTTCTTTTCCTTGTAACTCCTTGTAACTCTCTCTCTCTCTCTCTCTCTCTCTCTCTCTCTCTCTCTCTCTCTCTCTCTCTCTTTAATCTCAAACTTCGAAGCAACGATTCGCGCCTGACTGGCCTGCAAAAACTTATAAAAAAAAAAAATCTCTGAAGAAGGATTTGTTAACTTTTAGCCAATTGCATGTTCGTCCTTCTTTTTCTTATTTGTAGCAATAATGTTCGGGCATAATCTGATGCCAACTATTTCCATACCAACTGAAATAACTCTTATCAAGTTTTGTTACTAATTTCACCTGAACTTCATATAAGCGAAGTTTTGTCATCATTGACTACAGACTGTTCATTTATAGATCTTTTAGCTTTGTTGTGCTTTGTTTTATATTAGAAGCGTCTTCAGTAATAAATTAATTTACTTTTTGGTTCTCTCTCAAAAATAAAAAAAAGGGTAAATTGATGGACATGAACGACAAAACCCATCGACAAGCGTCAATAATTAAAAAAAAAAGTTTGCACCCGTTTTTAATTGCGTGCGTTTTTTGCTTTCGTGTCTAATTTTGAGAGTTGTAAGTCTGTACCAAACTTTAAACTTGTTTGGGAATTTTTTTTTTCAATAGATTCTCAGATCGATATCCTTATTCAGAAATTAAAGTAAATATGTTGGTTCCAAATGTACGAAATGTATATTTTCCCAATCAGAATACGACTGTCTAAAATTAAAAATAACTCCAGTAGTCCGGAAATGTCGAGTGTGACTACTTAAGTACTCTCAAAACTCCTCCAGCAGTCTATGAATGTCAAAAGGGACTACTTAAGTACTCTCAAAACTCCTCCAGCAGTCTATGAATTTCAAAAGGGACTACTTAAGTACTCTCAAAACTCCTCCAGCAGTCTATGAATGTCAAAAGGGACTACTTAAGTACTTTAAAAAATCACTGAATTTTACGAACCATAAAATAGGACTATAATGTAAAAAAAAAAAAATTAATTCGTTCACTGTTAAAAAGTTTCTACAAATTTAAGAAAATTGATCGTGTGAAGACGCGGAATATTATCAAATTTTCTCATTAGTTTTAACGTTCTTGTTGAATAAAGATACTTTATACATTAGGCCCTACTTCATATCGCCTGAATGATTATTCTCTTTTAGTCCTTTTTAGCCTTAGAAGGAATCCTAACAATTAACATGATATAAACTATGATTCTTGTCACTTAAAACTCTGATTAAAAATGTAACTATACATTTAAGTCATCTCAAACACGTAAATTTTCCTATAGCTGGATGAACTAGTGGTTAAGACGCAGGTCCGGAGGTGGCAGGATCGAGTCAGGGTGAGGACTTTGTGATTTCAGACTTCCCTGGTGGGTCGTGGTTCGGATTCCACGTTAAGCTGTAGGTCCAAAGTGGAGCAAAAAGCGTGTCCTTCGCCAGAATGAGCAATTCGGACGGAAGCGAGACCATGGTTAATAACCAGGGCTAATATTCCCATTATATTACTTAAATTATTTAAATGATAGTATCAGATGATCTTTCTTTCTCCCTCTCTTCTATATTTCATGGCTTCATTCAAAAGGTCACGTTTCCAAACGTTTTAAAAAAAGAGAAGTCAAATCTATTATTGAAGGGTGCGGGGGACGTAAAATGACTGCAAATATTTCGGAGCCTTTTCCTTTTATGAAAAAATAATGGTTAAATTTCCCCAACTTTCATAAACTTCTTTTGAGAAAAAGTTAAATTAAGAATTGAATTGTCTTTTAAAAAAAGTTATATACATACTGTAAAGTTCTTTGATGAATATCTTCAATACATTCTGCACTTGAATTCTCATTGCATACTTTTAATGGAATATTGACTTGTGTATCGTACGAGATGTATTGTACTTCATATTTTGTCTTCCTCTCGAACTAGTCGGCAGCAGAATCAGGATGCGCTAATGACCAGTAAAAATTGCTGTTCCTCAAAGATCTGTCCTAGTTCGTTTACCGTTGCTATTAACATTAATGATATAATTAATACTGTATCTTGAAAACGTTGAAGATCCAAATGCACTCCCATGTTTTTCTGATAATTATGTTTACAGGGATTCGTGTCCTTAATAAAAGCCTGTGTTATTATATTATGTGGTGATTACAGACCTTACAGACCTCTGTCAAGCCACAGAATAGGGGACGGGCGTCCCATTCCCACAAGGTTGTGCCACCCATCCTCCAATGAGGCGAACCCTGCCTTATTTATAATAATAATAATAATAATAATAATAATAATAATAATAATAATAATAATCATCATCATCGAGTACATACTCATGGCGGTTAATATGTTGAGATTAGTTTCACATAATGTTAAATCAATAAGAAATTATTCGGAGATGTCCATAACATTTGTAATAATGCGGACTTGGTACTCTTGCAAGAACACTGGTAACCTAAGCAGGAGTATGGATTCAAGAGGACTTTACACTACGTTCCAAATTATTAAGCAGATTGCATTTTCTCCAATGTTTTCGAAAGTTTTTCACCGATTTCAATGAAATTTATAGCAAATAATTACTATATATAGCAGCACTGATGGTATTCATTTCGATAAAATATTTTGATGATTAAAATAATTATCTCTTTTTATTGAAAAATATGTAAAATAAGATTTTCTGAATTATTAAGCAAGTATTCTATTTACGGATCTAAATGGTGAAAATGGGTAAGAAGAAGAATTTAACACCAACTGAGAAAAGAAAAACAGTCAAGTTACTCGCTGAAAATATAAAATCTATTGAAATTGCGAAGCAGCTTGGCAGGGCTTATCGAACTGTAAACACGTTTGTAGCGGAGGGTACCAAACTGAGGCAGCGAAGTGATAAAGGAGCTATAAGAAAAGTGACAAGGCGGCAGATATCTGTATTCAAGCGCAAAGTTGCAAAGCATCCATTGTCCTCAAGTAAAGAGGTTTTTGAGCAGGCTGGCATACATAATTTACCAAGAACATCTCGATGTGGAATCCTCCAAACATTTGGCAAGACGTGTAAACCTACGATTCAGTCACCATTAACACCCAGGTACAAGAAGCAGCGTGTTGAATGGGCGCGTCAGTACGTGAAAACAGATTTTAATACTGTATTGTTAACCGATGAATGAAGAGCAACCCTTCAGGGATCTGATGGTTGGTCAAGAAGATGGATTGCTGAGAGCCAATTTCTACCATCGAGATTAAGACGCCAACAAGGTGGATGTGGTGTCATGTTTTGGGCAGGTTTGATAGGCAATGAAGTAGCTGTCCCATACAGAGTGCCTGATGGTGTAAAAATGATTGCCCAGTCTTACACAAACTTTCTAAAAGAAAACCTCATTCCATGGTAGAGATTGACCCTTAGCAATCCATCTTCTTGACAACCATCAGATCCCTGAAGGGTTGCTCTTCATTCATCGGTTAACAATACAGTATTAAAATCTGTTTTCACGTACTGACGCGCCCATTCAACACGCTGCTTCTTGTACCTGGGTGTTAATGGTGACTGAATCGTAGGTTTACACGTCTTGCCAATTGTTTGGAGGATTCCACATCGAGATGTTCTTGGTAAATTATGTATGCCAGCCTGCTCATAAACCTCTTTACTTGAGGACAATGGATGCTTTACAACTTTGCGCTTGAATACGGATATCTGCCGCCTTGTCACTTTTCTTATAGCTCCTTTATCACTTCGCTGCCTCAGTTTGGTACCCTCCGCTACAAACGTGTTTACAGTTCGATAAGCCCTGCCAAGCTGCTTCGCAATTTCAATAGATTTTATATTTTCAGCGAGTAACTTGACTATTTTTCTTTTCTCAGTTGGTGTTAAATCCTTCTTCTTACCCATTTTCACCATTTAGATCTGTAAATAGAATACTTGCTTAATAATTCGGAACATCATATTTTACATATTTTTCAATAAAGAGAGATAATTATTTTAATTATCAAAATATTTTATCGAAATGAATACCATCAGTGCTTCTATATATAGTAATTATTTGCTATAAATTTCATTGAAATCGGTGAAAAACTTTTGAAAACATTGGAGAAAATGCAATCTGCTTAATAATTTAGAACGTAGTGTATATACCAATATACCATGCATCTTCACCCATAGACTTATCTAACGATCTACTTTCTGGTTGAGCCTTTGGTGGAGTTGGTTTCAGAAAAAAATTTAACAAAATATATAAGGTTTCTCTCGAGCGATAATGAAAGATTGACAGGTATTGAATTTCATATAAACAATGGCCACCTCTTAATTGTGAATTGTTATTTACCTTACATTAACCGCAGTAATCTGCATGAATACATCGGGTTTTTTGTATGTAATTAAGTCACTTTCAGATAAACCACAATATTCTCAGTGCATAATAATGGGGAATTTTAATGTCGATGTAGAATCAGAAATTTATGTAGAATCGAGTACCATGTGCGAGTCTGCTAAATTAAGTGTAAGTGATGTAGAATTTCTAGGTATAAATAGCGATACTTTCACGTATGTCAGCGATATGACTGGAGGCACTAGATAGATTGATCACTGTCTCATTAGTAATAATTTAAATGAACGTATTGTCAATGTCTATGTTCATATTTTGTATGGGAAGCTAGTAAGTAATTGTACCAAGTTAAATAAAACACGACATAATAACTCTTCAGGGAGAAATAAATGTGTCGACTGGTCTAAGGTTAATATGGAACAGAAAATAGAGTATAAAGATAGGACAGAGCACCTTTTTAATAATTTAGAATTATTGCATCTTGATTGTAGTAATTTCTGTTCAAATTATTCTCACTTTAAACTTGTTGATAGGTATTATAATGATATAACATCCATACTAAGGGAAACAGGAAGGCCTTGGATTAAATCGTACACTTGTCGTACTAAAATTATTCCTAGATGGAATGATTTTATAGCCCCGCTAAAAGAGGAACCAAAGGATACTTACGATGTATGATGTCTTTTTGGGTGTCTGAGAATAGGGGCAGCTTACGTGAATATGAGTAGAAGTAGGGCACGATGTAAACAGACTCTATTCGAGCTTCAAAAGTCTGCGAGGCTAATTTAAATAATAAGAGTAACAAGTTCTGGAAATTTGTGAAGAAAGAAACGGGTGCTAAGAATGCCATCCCATCAGGAATTGATGGAATGTCTGAGGAGGTGGAAATTAGGGACCGACCGAAAGTACTTCGGCACTTTCGGAACCGAAACCGAAAGTTGGCTCGACTTTCGGCCGAAACCGAAAGTAGAGTACTTTATATGAAAGTATTGTAATATAAAATGGAATATTAATACTTTATATGTAATGTAATTCAATCGCTTTATTATTCCTTTTCACGCAAAACGTAGCACATAATTAAAAAAACTCAAAAAACATTCCAAAAATATTAATGTTCATTAATGGAAATTAATAAGAAAACTAAGACATTTCGATTCATTCAATATTCAAAGTTCAAATATTTCAAGTTTTTTGAAAGGAGGATGACATCTTCAGCGTTTACTGGGGTCAAATTTTCCCGTTTGGTGTTGATGACTGCCCGTAGTAGAAAAGTCGCTCCGATTCCACTGAATCCGAATGGCAGTTCAGTCAAGTTTACTTTCGGTTTCGGGCCGAAACCGAAACCGAAACCGAACTTCGGTCGGTCTCTAGTGGAAATAGTTTGGTTATGGAGAACGAAGTACTCGGACATCCTTAACAGCATAGGAAGAGTTAGTGTTAATATGGGCTGCAATGAAACGACATTACGAGGGGCCAGTGAAAATACGGGACTTCAGTGCCTGAAATTAAGAGTGATTAAAGAGCTAAAGACAGGCGCCTCACCAGGGATAGATGACCTGTCAAATGAGCATTTAAATTATGCTAATGATGTGATTAGTCTTCATATCTCATTACTGTTCTCAGCCATGCTTGCTCACAGCTATATTCCCGCAGAGTTTATGAGAGTTTATATCACACCCTTTGTCAAAGATAAATATGGAGACATTCTATCTAGCGATAACTACAGGCCTATAGCTTCTACCTCCTGCTTCTCAAAATTACTTGAGAAACGTTTGCTACGCCGACTAAATGATTATTCATGGACGTCTCCTAATCAGTTTGGTCTTATAAGGTCCCATTCAACTGACCTGTATATTTATGTTTTGAAATAGATTGTATTTAGATATACTGTCAGTAATTCAACTATTTATAGTTGTTGTTTTTTTGGATATAAGCAAAACGCAAATGATAGAGTGCATCACAATATTCTATTTAAAAAATTGGAAGGCAGCAATGTTCCACCATATGTTTTAAGTTTATTGATATTTTGGAATACACACCAAACTTTCACTGTTAGATGTGGCAATGTATTGTCCGAATGTTTTGGTTCTTCATGTGGAGTTAGCCAAGGCTTCTAACTCTTTCCTCTGCTGTTTAATATATATATATATATATATATATATATATATATATATATATATATATATATATATATATGTGTGGTGTTACGCGTGATCGGTGAAATTGCGCATTTCATGAAAAACGCAATATTTTGCGTTTTTCATGAAATGCGCAGGGCGTTTGCCAATTTCATGAAATAAGCAAAAGTAATGCATTTTTCATGAAATACGCAATTTTGGTGCGCGTTTTTCATGAAATCGGCAAAGGATGAAATGACAGTTACGTGATCAATTTCAGTTTACGTTTTTCATGAAATCGGCAAAAAATGAAATAACAGAACAAAGTTTATTTCATACAGAAACAAAAGTGTTCTTCTTAAGCTAATAAGATGCATTTTTACAGTTATGACGAGGGTGGCATGAACTGTTACATAGGTTTCCAGCTTTTAGGAAGGAACACCTGAATGCACGGTTAGGATAATTGAATGCCCGGTTAGGTTAATTGTACGCCCTTGACGATTGGTTAGGTTAAGTCGTGATATTTTCGTTAAAACTAACGAAAATATCGCGACTTAACCTAACCAATCGTCAAGGGCATACAGTTAACCTAACCGGGCATTCAATAATTTTACCGTAGGTTTCGATATATAAATGTTACGCGTGATCGATGAAATTGAATGCCAGGTTAGGTCAACTGTACGCCCTTAACGATCGATTAGGTTAAGTCGTGATGTTTTCTTTAAAACTAACGAAAATATCACTACTTAACCTAACCAATCGTCAAGGGCGTACAGTTGACCTAACCGGGCATTCAATAATTTTACTGTAGGTTTCGATATATATATATATATATATATATATAAGCAAACAACCACAGGGAAAAGGTTGGTTGTTTGCTTATTAATAAGATCACGTGTTATTTTGTGATTTTAGTGCATATATATATATATATATATATATATATATATATATATATATATATATATATATATATATACTATATATATATACACACGTATATGTTACGCGTGATCGGTGAAATTGCGTATTTCATGAAATTGGCAAACGCCCTGCTCATTTCATGAAAAACGCAAAATTTTGCGTTTTTTATGAAATGTGCAATTTCACCGATCACCCGTAACATATATATATATTGATGGATTAATTGCTTCTCTTAATGAAGCAAGAGTGGGATGTTGTACAGATGACATGAGGATAAATAACTTGGTCTATGCTGATGATATGGCGTTAATAAACATTTCGGTGAAAGGTCTGAATCATTTTGCAAAAATTTGTGAACCATATTCACAGAACCATGACATTAATTTTGATGTTACTAAAACTAGGGTTATGCAATTCCAACCTAAAAGCTCAAACCAAACAGCTAATATTATTTTCAGAATAAGAGACGGACCAATAGAACAGATAAAAGAATTTAAGTATCTGAGTCAAATTATCATCAACTCCTTGAGTGACGACTCGGACATAAGTAAACAATATCGAAGTTACTGTGCTAATGCAAACTTGATTATAAGAAACTTTAAATGCTGTACAAGCGAAGCTAAAGACACACTATTTCGTACTTTCTGCACTAATAGTTATGAGCAGCAACTCTGGTTTAATTGTAAAAAAGGCTTCTGCAGAACCTCAATTAGCTTTACAATAGATCTTATAGACTGCTGCATAAGTTACCTCCAAGATGCTTAGTCTCTCAAATGTTCTCTAACCGTAACGTTCCGAGCCTCCCTGAAGTAACAAGACGTATTCAATGCAGTCTAATGTGAAGAATTAAAAACTCAGACAATCCAATTGTCCAAGCTATTCATCATTCCTGCTGTGTCTTCTCGACTATGGAGTGTGGATCTCTTGGTATGAAAGTGTTTGTCCATAGCTCCACTTAACTCTTGCATTAGCTTTTTATTTTTATGAAGCTGTTATTATGAATTTTACTATTTCTCGTTTCTTTAAGTGTATTATTGTCGTTTCTTTATTACTTAACGTCGTTTAAAATAATAATAATAATTAGGAACAGGAGCTCTAGGGGTAATGGTCGAGGTTTGAGTCTGTTGACGATTAATGCCCACTTGTGACATGCCAGCGTGATATGCCAGCAATAAAATTATTTTATTAAAAAAAAAATTAGACTAACACGAACTTAGATGTAGCTCGTAGCGTAAACTAATCCACTTTTTTGTTATACTCTTCAAACTTTTTTTTTCCTTTTCTTATCCTCTTTACTTGCAGGTCTATAGTTTGCATGGTATGACAGTGTTTCTTTGAGTTAAGACTGTGTTTGCATGGTTTGTAAGCGTTGTTATTTTACTTCTTTTCATCTTTCACCCCTTTCCTATTCTCTTCGACTATTTTCCGACTTGTCGCCAGTGGCCGGCGGATGATGATGGTGAGTCTTTTTCTCTCTTCTTCTGAATGAATGTTAACCCACGAATGATAGGTTTTGCTACTTACTTAACCCCTTATTCTCTTCTTTTAACTCCCTATTCTCTTCTTCTAACCCCCTACTCTCTTCTTTCTCTCGGGCTAACCTTAGAGTGGATCTTAGGGTCTTTGTTAGCCTTAGCTTCTGTAGATCTGTAGATAATCATCATCATCATATACTGTATATGTTGGTATTGTCGTAACGTGTACTTTTATTTTTAGTTCCTTTTTTTTTCTTTTTGTAGCGTTAGCTTTGGTTAGTTTTTATTTTTCCCTGTTTCAGTACGTGTCTTATTTTTATTCTCTTTTAGTCATAATTTTTAGTTTTTTAAATTTATTATTGTTTGATTTATCTTATCGTTTATTACCTTCAACAATATTGTACTATTTTGTAGGATTTATATCCTGCCAATAAAGCTTATCATTATACGATGAGAACAGGTTGAATTAATTGTTCATTAATATTCTACAAACAAATAGCATGTTGTTCACTCGTGCACTCTTTGGACGCACTCTCCTTCCATATTACGTTGAATAATTCACAGATAACAAAGTGTCGAGCTTTATAATGTAATTATTGTTAAGATTTCTCGAAACATCGTACACACACACACACACACACACACACACACACACACACACGTGATAATAAAGCACGTAGGAAAATGAAATTAACAACTCAACCTCTGAAGTATTCTTAGAACTAGAATGATTCCCTCACCTGCAGGCATGAAGGCTCGTTTCTCTTATAACTGTACTTCTTCCACACATCTCATGAATGTGAGAAGTTTCCAATAAATCGTTCCAGCCAAAAGAAGCCTCACAGATTGAGTGCAAAACGTCGCTAATTTTTGTCTTTTATTGTCGTGCGTGTCTTAATTCACAACAACGAAGAAAGATGTGCGAATTCTCATATATATATATAATATATATATATATTATAAGCCGTTATTGTTGGTTCTAAGAGCTGGTCGTGGATATCTGTATAAGCTTAAAGACAAAACGCGCACTCGTGGGAATGTATCACTCTGCATCGAAGCAAAAACCAATACCAGAGCGACGGCTGCAGTCGGCTCGGACGAGCGCCGAGAAAAGACTTGATCGAGTATTGGTCTCTATCGCTGGCAGACTTTTATGGGTGATTGGAAGGCCAAATCCACGTGAGGAGAGAAGAATAATTCGCGAAATACGACGCCCGCCTTGATGCCACTGGCTAAGTGGTCTAAGAAGAGATTGGCGCAGATGAAAAAATGAAGCGCTCCACGAAAGCTCACATTCTTCATTGCGATCCGGGACAAATTTTCCAGGCGAGGCATTCAAACCATTTCGGGCGGAATGGAATTTCTGGAGATGCTTCGCCTATCGCTATTGTCCGTCTTTTTTTTATAGGTTTTTGTTATTATTTTTTATTTTTTACTTCAGGATTATTTTTATATTTTTCAAATCTATTATAATATACAATATTAAATGCTGGAATTTTATTCTGTATTTGGCAATTTATCATCATTATTATTATTATTATTTGTTCGGTTTTTTTAATTAAAATTATTACTAGTACAATATGAATATACTCATGCTCTCTCTCTCTCTCTCTCTCTCTCTCTATATAGATATATATATATATAGATATATATATATATATATATATATAGAAAATGAAAGACTTCTACATATCATTTAATCATAAAAAACAAAAATATATAAAAGTATAAATAAAAAAACACTCGTTTTCTTTGGAGACAGGAACAACGTAGACTCGTGAAAAAATATAATAAAAATAAAATAACGGAGCGCTGATACAAAAGCTGACATAAATAAATAAATATTTCGTATTTAAATATTTTAGAACTGTTTTAATTAACACGGAGACAATACTTAAATTAGTTAAAGAGTAGTTATTGGAACTGAATATGACGTTATATATTAGTTCAAAGCAGTTTTATATTTAATAACCCACTTAATAAAAGGTCTATATATAAATTGGGTATTCAAAAATGCTAATAGGGATACCGAACGGAAGACTTAATTCAAAATTACAGTTTAATGTCGGTATTTATAAACATTTTATGTTCACATGAACTGAGACTCGACTCAATTAATTAATTAATTAAGGATTTAGCGAAGAAGGAATTGTGACTTACTTTTTAGATAATTATCCCATTAATTAATGTGTATGAAGAGGGAGAGAATGGTATATATATATATATATATATATATATATATATATATGATGAATAAAACCACGAAGGAAAGAAAACACAAAATGGTGCTCAAGCGCTTTCGTCTAATGACATCCTCAGGAACACTGAAGTACATAAAAGGGTTACAGCCTATATATAGGTTACAGAAAGAAAAAAAAGAAAAAATAAATAACATACAGGGTGGGGCACGGGAACCAAGTGTTTTTGGAATAATCAGGAAAATTATATTTATTTTTGTAAAGAAAATATATTGGTAGAACAACATTCGTAAGAACATAGCATTTCATGTCATAATAATCATGTACCGAAAATTATATCTGGCATATGATGTCCTTGGCCGTCGACGCATTGTTGAAGGCGTTTACGAAAATTGGCCTCCACTCTTCCCAGCAGGTCTCTGTTGATTTGGATGATTTGTTGACGGATCGCTTCCTTCAATGCATCTAATGTACGGGGCTTGTCCTCGTAGACACGTGACTTGAGGTACCCCATAGAAAGAAGTCACATGTGGACAAGTCAGGGGACCGAGGGGGCCATGCAATGTCACCAAATCTCGAAATGAGATGGTTTGGGAAACAGGGGGCGAAGAACAGCCATTGACGCTCTGGCGTGTGTGGCGTGGCCCCATCTTGCTGAAACCACAAATGTCGACGAGCAATACGCCTTCTTCGTAACTCAGGGATGAAAAAGGTGTTCACCATCTCAATGTAACGCCCAGATGTTATGGTAACGGTAACCCCATTTTGTTCGAAGAAATAGGGACCGATGACGCCAAACTTTCCCACCGCGCACCAAACTGTAACCTTAGGGCTATGCAGCGGTTTTTTCATGGAGTTGTCGCGGATTTTCAGCAGCCCAATACCGACAGTTTTGATTGTTGACGGCCCCATTAAGGTGGAAATGGGCTTCATCACTCATTACCACCATCATGTTTTCATTCTGCTCATAAAGTGCAAGCATTTCCTGTGCAAAATTCAGTCGTTGGGGGCAATCGTTTACATTCATTCCTGCACCATCGCTAACTTGTATGGGTGAAAATGTAATTCTTCATGCAAAATCCGTCTAACAGTACGATTGCTGATTCCGAGTGCAGCTGAATGTCTCCGAGCAGAGCGGCCTGGGCTTTGCACATCGCTTGTCTGACCCTTTCAACGTTCTCTGGAGTACGCACAGTGCGTTTGCGGCCCCTTCGGTTTTGTTTTCATTATTGAGCCTCCTGTTCGAAGATTGTTAACCCAACGTAAGATTGTGTCACGAGCGGGAACAGAGTCATTTCGATGAATGTTGAATCTGCGGCGAAACGCACGCTGAACTGCTGTCACTGACTCGCCACTCCTAACAAAATGATCATACGCGAACATGCGGTGTTCTAACGTCCACTGCTCCATGATGGCACCTGAAAGATAAAGGTGAGTGTTAGTTAAAGTTAAATGCTATGAACCCAGAAATGGAATGCTACCTACCGCACGCCCCTCCCATTCCTAATGGCCGATTACTAGCTATTCAAAAACACTTGATTCCCGTGCCCCACCCGTTACATACACACACACACCACATATATATATATATATATATATATATATATATATGCAATAAACGGAGAAGTAAAAATAAAATTAAAAATTATTAAAGGATTAACAGAGAGGCATACAGATTTGTAAGGAAAAATATCGATTTTTAGCACAAGATCAAATGAATTATAAAAATACAAATTTATACTGGAAATCTGCCCGGGTTTTAACACACTGCCTTTTATGGTCAAGTTTCGATATATATAAAAATAAAATGAAAATTAAAAGTTAATAAAGTAGCATACAAGTTTACCAAAGATTTAGCGTTGTACCCTTCTTATCTAGATCTGTTTTGAAGGAATTCAAAACAACAGGATCGAGTTGAAAAAGACCTTTGCTTATGTTGAAGTTATTTGAAAGTTGGATAATGGCAGACTCAAGAATATTTCTATTAACAATGTTGCTAGAGTGGAATAAAACTGAAGCATTATTCCAATCAATAGAGTGGGATAACTGACAAATGGACAAAAAGGGCACTGGACAACTGTCCTGTTCTAACGGAATATTGATGCTGTTTTATACGTGTGTGCAAATCCTTTCCCGTCTGACCTATGTAAAAGGAATCACATTGTTTACAACCAATTTTATAGATATGCCTGAATTATTGGTAGGGCTATTTTTACTATGATATTTTCACAATATTGTTATATGAAAATACTACATTAATATCCAAAAGTTTAAGTACATTAGCAATGCCTAAAAAGCCCGGGAAAAATGGAAGTACTAAAATATTTTTTGACAAAGTACGAGTGTTATTAGTGACACGATAGAAAGTTCGTTTTGCCTTGTTGACAAGATTCCATAAACGCAGATGGATAACACAGATCACTTCCAATACCGTTGATTTTTTCCAATTCGGCATCGATGTATTCCGGACTGGCGATCCTAAGGGCGCGGAGAAACATTGATGAAAAAATGGCCTTCTTAGTGGGGGTGTCATGTCCCGAGTAAAAGTGTACGTAGGACAGATTGTTTGTTGTTTTCCGATAGATACTAAACTTAAACTAAAACCTGGGCTTTCCCTACGTACACGCACATCCAAAAATGGGATTGAATTGTCTTGTTCCACTTCTAAAGTAAACTTAATGGAGGGGACTTGATCATTTAACTGAAGGAGGAAGTTATCCAGGTCACGATTCATGGGCCAGATACACAAAATATCGTCGACGTACCGCAACCAAGGGATGCCAACCCCCAGGATTCTCGGAATGTAAGTAATTTCGAAAAACTCCATATAAATATTGGAGAGGAGGGGCGATAAGGGGTTGCCCATG
>JAJOZX010005216.1:37500-260000 GCA_023014485.1 Bathynomus jamesi
GTCTCTCGACGATATTAATCTACGAGAATAGCAAGTATAAGACCCTCCACTCTGGGAGATGTTCTTCAATGAATCAAAATGTCAGCAGTTTCCATCTAGGTTGTTATTTCTAGGTTCGAGGTTGTTATTTCAGCAATTCCATTTACCGTAATCTGTCGATAACCTTACCTCAGTGTCTTTATTTTTCTGACCAATGCATATGCATCGGTTGCATCGGTCTGGATCCGCCCCTGGTTTTGAACATGTTTTTGTATACCTCGTTGGTAACTGCCCACCTGCAGAGTTCTGGTGGGCCCTGTCATTTAGGCTACTTACTTACAATATAGTCAACAGTGCTGTGCAGAGAACATTTAAGGGGCAGGGGCTCAAGGCCAGAAAAGGACACCTCTTTGGGGGTGCTGAAAGAAGGGCACTTCTGAGTCATGGAGGGAAAAGGGCAGGGACTCAACCCCTGTGGCCACTTTCCTTCTACACAGCCCTGATATTCAAGATAGTATATATTATAGTCTAACTCTCTAACACATATAATGTGTAAAATTCAATGCGCCAAATTTGGCCCAGACTTACGACCTATGTGCAAGATAGCTGAGAGCTTATTTTCTTTATTAAAGTGCGTTATATCACATTCTTAGTAGGTATTTTTCAGTAATATATTTTTTTCATGTTATTACGTAAAATTTTCAATCTTGAAAAGCTAAAATAAAATAATTTACAATTTATAATAATTTACAGATGTGCATTTATATGGCCATACTTGAGAGCGATTGGGGGTTTGTTTACAAGCCAGTGAAGCCAGTAGTCACACCTTGATAAATGCTGAAATGAAAGTCCTAATTGTTTAATTAGTTATTTACCGTTAAAACATTTTAAATAATGACTTTTTCTGCTGCCAAACTTTGCAATAACAGGTACGTCAGACGTAAAGAAAAATTCGTAGCTGGTATCTCAGCCGTGAAGTCGACTTGAAGGTTGCAGAAATTGAGGGATGAATGTGGGAACAACTTGGCGTTTAAAAATGGCCTTTTTTTGTGAAAGATCAGCCAGACTGGCTGGGAGCAAGCTAAAAAAATGCATAATCTGTATGACTATGCTTGTAACCAGATTACCGTTCGCGCAGTCATAGACGTATGGGATGGCACTTTTACTGGGGGGAGGGGGGATTTGCCCTAAAAAATTTTAGGGGGCCCTGATTTCCGCATAAGCGCTATGTGTAGCATAAAATAACACGAAGGTTAGAGTATGAGTAACATATATTAAAGCCTTTTTGATATAAAAAACATTACAATTTACAAAAATGAGATACAATTTTGCTACAACATTTCTAAATGACAAGCAAAACTACGGCATTGCAGTTGATATAGAATTCAGTAAGTCCTCAACTTACGTTTTAATTATTAATTACAAGTATAGTAGCAAGTAATTAATTCACCTCAAGAAGTAAATAAACAAAAACAAAGGAATGTCAGGAAAAATCTGCCCTGAAAATTTCAGTATTTGCCTTGAAAATGCTCAATTCCCTAGTCCTGAGGGGGGGGATGCTGCCCCCAGACCCCCGCCTCATACGTCTATGCGCGCAGTACAGTATCTGGGGCGGATCCAGGATTTGCTAGAGGGGGTTTCGGTACGAGCGCCGAAGGCTTCTAAGGGGGTCCGGGGGCATGCTCCCCCGGAAAATTTTGAAAATTAAGGCTCTCGGAAACACATTTTTAAGCAATTTGCGGGGTGTTTGTTCAAGTTTATTAGCTTTTACAACATTTAAGTTATTTACTGATTTGCAAGAAAATTAAACAAGACAAAATTCGTGATAAGTCTTTGAGAAACACTGTTTACGAAAATTTCACAATATCAAAACCTAAATTTCTTTTGAAAATCATACTTTATCATTCTAGATTTGTTCATTAATATAATTGAAGTTATTATATTTCTTGACAAAGTTTTGTGTTGACTGAGATATCAGTTAATCTCCCGACTCTCAAAGACTGGATCGACGAGCGCCATTCGTCGGGGTTGCTCTTCAGCGAACCGTTGAACTACAGCTTCGTAATCCACGGGCTTGTCCAAATGAATGCTCATCAACGCCAAGCCCGACAATTTCTCCGTGGACATAATAGTCTTAAGGTACTCCTTCACAAGTTTCAAGGTACTGTTGGCAGTGGCGGTCCTAGCTTACATGACGCCCTGGGCGAACCTCACCTTCAGCGCCCCCCCCCTGTTCGCCAACACACACACATTCGAATCCCCCCAAAATAAAGGACAGACATAACTCTTTCACAAAATAACTTTTTATTGGACTAATTGTTGAAACTTCAGAACCAAAACAAAGACTCAAATTTCTGAATTTTACAAATCCTTCATCACGTAAATAGAATAACTCACTTAAGAGAATGTAATTATGATACTATGAACAGGAAAAATACAAATTAAATTGCACAACTGCCATAAATAAACTATTTTTATTTATTTCTTTATTTATTTATTCTTATTTTTATTTTTATTTTTTTTTGCAGGCGCTCATGCCGCCCCTCCACAAATGCCGCCCTGTGCGGCTGCCCATATTGCCCATATGAGGAACCGCCACTGACTGTTGGCACGTTCATTGTCAGCAGAAGTGACGGGAATGGTGCAAGCAATTCGCAACACGCAGTTTGATGTTTGGGAATATATCGGCATCGCAAACCTGAAAAGAAAAAATGATAAAGTTACAATTAAACTAGAAAATTTTACACTAAATATTAAATAATCCGAGCATACGAAGAATTGTCACCCCAAGATGGGCATACGATAATAATTATTGGGTTTGTTTAACCTCCTTCGCAACATCTAAGGTCATATGACGGAGGGGACCTACAGCTTTACGTGGGATCCGAACCACGGGTCGCTACATAATCTGAGCGCGGAGGACGGTCTCCCATCCAACTACTACCCAGACTCAATGTCGCTTAACTTCATGGGCATACAAAGAATTATTATCCACCTTTAATGCAGGTTGAAGCAAATCTGGTTTGGCGTTCTCTGACTGCCACTTTCTCCTCCATCGCATATATTCGATGTCAAGAGTCCCAGGGCTGGGAAGGTCTGATTCGTACATCACAGAAATCTCAGTAATGTCTATTGCTGGCTCAACGGTGACTCTGGGAACAAGACCAAGTAACTGAACAGCCATCTTCTGAGTGGGACCGAATCTATATACAAAAAGTTCATTAATTAGGTGGAGAATGCAGGGGCGGATCCAGACCGGTTGGCATTGCCACCGTGTTACGGAAAACTGTCAGATTTTTAGAATTTAGAAGTTCGTGTTCTACAAACGTACTTTGTAGACATCTCCTGCATAATATGGTCCAGAAAAGGAAGAAATAGAGTACGACGATAATATTCCTCACGTGTGTCGTGAGGAGTATTTGGTCTGTGCTGTTGCCCGGCAGTTGTCCTTGGTACACTGGGTTCAGTACCCCGAATCAGAACTGATCTGCAAAGCTTGCGAATACCATTCCCTGAACACATCGTCAGCTTTATCTCTCACTTCCTTCAGCTCTTTCTGTGTGTCCGAGATCATGTTGTAAGCCTTCACGATTCTATTGAAAATTCTATTTAATAAATGCTTTGAATGAATATTGCTTTTTAGACTTTTGAGTATTAAAGTAAGACACAGGGTCGACTAACGATCTGAAACAAATGAAACAAAAGGGTATATTGCATGCTTTTAGTGTTGTTTGTAAAATAACTTGTATGTTCAGTCAGTTAGCATTGGGAGCGGCTTTATGGATCCCCTGGAGCCGCCACAGAGTATATGGATGCTTAAAATTTAATGCTATTAATGTTAAGACGTGTTCATGTGAATAAATTTTTTAAATAGGAAAATGGAAAAAAACTAAGTGACGGACAAAAATACATTATCTTTTGGCAAATTTTAATAAGAAATACCGAGCAACCCTGACCTATCGTTTACAGCAGTGGTCTCCAAACTTTTTTGATCACGCACCCTTTAATCAGCAAAAATAAATAACACGCACCCCTAATGAACATGAAGATATAAAACTTATATATATATATATATATATATGCAACGCATGCAATGAATGCATGCGTTAAATATGTTCTCTTTTCAGATCTAAGTAAGGATTATAATTGACAAAAATAATTTTCAGAACTAAAAATAGGCTAAGGCTTCAATCACGCATGTACTGGCTATTGGGCGGTGTAAACAAAATTATGTCTTATTTCATTAGACAATTAAGAACATTTTTCTGTACACAGATCGAAATACTTGTAGCTAAAGCATTCACTAATTCAGTCTGGGTACAGAAAAATGTTCTTAATTGTCTAGTGAAATAAGACATGATTTTGTTTACACCGCCTTGCCTTGGGCAATTTTTTAAGGAGACTTCTCACTATCCATAAGATATTTTTTTTGAGCATCATAGCTAAATTCAAAAGGCAATATGTTTTAAAATATGCTTAGAAAATTTACTTAATATATTTACTAAAAATAATTAAAAAGCTTTGTTCTGATTTTTTTTAATTAATGAAAATAATACGGCATGCATTCAGTTTTATAGGTGCATTCACCAAAAAGTAACATCTGGCAATTCTGACAAGGCTTCTTTCCAGTACCACAGCCGCAAGCTTCACTTGTGTTCGGTGTTCCCTTAAATAAATTATAGCATTGTAGTGCCCATAATGACTGACGATGTGTTTAATCAATTGAAGACTAGAAGATTTTACTCACTCTCTTTTGATGAGAAAAAGCGCATATTGAATAATGGCAGACCGATTCCACATTTGAATTTAAGCAAAGAAAATAAAGGCTTCACTAGGAAATTTAATCCTAAGCTGTATGATGATGTTCCCTGGTTATGTGGAAATATTTCAAATAACAAATTGTACTGTTGGTCGTGTTTCCTATTTTCAAGAGATAACTCTGTGTGGAATTCTGTTAGTCGTGGATACGACGATTTAAACAATTTACATACTGCAATTTCTCGCCATGAAAAATCTCTTGCTCACATAAATGCATTTGTTGATCTTAAAACATTTGGAAAGTCAGAAAGAATTGATTTAATACTCGACAAGCAGAAATCAGTTGCCATTTCCAGACATAACGAAGAAGTTAATAAGAATCGAGAAATTTTGAAACGTTTGATTAGGATAACATGTTTTTTAGGTATGCAAGAATTAGCATTTCGCGGTCACAATGAAGAAGAAAACGCTGACAATAGGGGTAACTATATTGAATTGGTATTTTGTATGGGAGAATTCGATGAAAAGCTTCAAAACCATTTAAAAACTGCGAGTGTTTTTAAGGGAACATCATCTGCTATTCAGAATGACATAATTCAATCTATTAGTGCAGTTATGTTAGAACAAATAAAACGTGAGCTTATCGACTGCATGTATGTGGCGATTTTATTAGATGAAACATCTGATGTCAGCTGTTTTCCTCAACTCTCTACTGTTGTTCGTTATGTTAATAAACATGGAGAGATTTGTGAACGATTTATAAAATTCAATGACGTCAGCAATGATAGAAGTGCAGGAGCGATTTCTGATTTATCTATAAGGCAACTAGGTGAACTGGGCTGTTTGAAAAAAATTAGTTGCTCAAACCTACGACGGTGCTGCTGTTATGGGGAGCGATCTTAATCGGAGTACAAACAAAGATTAGAGAACTGTACCAGAGGCTATTTTTCTTCACTGCTACGCCCATAAACTTAACCTTGTTTTATCCCAAGCTGTCGCTGAAATTTCCGAATGTAATAATTTTTTTTCAGTATTAGGAAGTTTGTCATCATTTTTCAGCAGTTCAACTAAGCGAACTTCAATACTTGACAAGTTTTGGAAAGCGTTTCCCTAAACTGGCTCCAACGCGGTGGAACTATTCATCTCGTCTAGTTGAAAGAGTTAAGGAAAATAAAGAAGATATAATAGATCTTTTAAAAAGCATTCTTGAAAACCCAAAGAAATTTGATGAAAAAACAAAAATAGTGCACGCGGATTGCTTGCTGGTATCGATACTTTCGATTTTAATTTTTTATTAGAAGTATTTTCTTCAATTTTTCCTTTTACTGAATATCTATTTAATGTGCTGCAAACAAAATCTATGGATATTGTGTATAGCTCAATCACCGTTGAAAGCACTATGAAAAAAATCAAACAAATAAGGGATACAAAATTTGCAGATATGTGGGACTTGATAACAGAAAGATGCGGTGAACCTGTATGTAAAGGAAACAGAGTCTTTCTCCACAAGAGAAGTATAGTCAACTATTTCATGAATATTCGATAATGTACTTCTTCAAATGAAAGAGCGTTTCAGTTCAATGGAAAAATCGGAATTCATTGAGCTTTTAGATTGCAAAAAATTTGAGTTCTATGATGTTACTTTCCCAGAGAAAGCTTTTGAATCTTTGAAAAGAAGCTACAATTCATTTTTTGAGTTTCCTCGTCTCCGTTCTGAATTGTGTGTTTTATATTCGCACAAATCTTTTGCCAAAAAGAATGTTGCTGAGCTCCTAAAATATCTACTGGAAAGCGAAATGCACAAAGGTCTTAAGGAAATATATAAATTGACGAATTTGATTCTAACTATACCAATATCGACAGCAAGTGTTGAGCGATCATTTTCTGCGCTTAAAAGAATTAAAAGTTATTTACGGAGTTCCCAAAGTGAAGAAAGGCTATCTAATCTTGCCTTAATTTCAATTGAAAAAAATTTCATCAAGAAGCTTATGGAGAATCGAGAGTACTTTTACAATTTGGTCATCGAAGAATTTTGCAGGAAAACTAGGAGAGCAGAATTTTAATTCAAATAATGCTTCACAATTATTTAAGGTAAATTTTAAATTTGTATCTTTTTCTTTAGATCAATTCGGTAACTACTATATATAAATATGTCTAATTTTTTGTTCGCATATTTAAGCCTAACATTAAATGAACTTTCCTTCAAAGAGGTCCCCAAAAGTTTGTAAAACACCTTTAACTTGCTAAGTTCTATGTAAACAATATGCAAAGTTTGGGCAAGAGGGTTAGGCGGATGTTTTTCTTCCATTCCATAACATTGCATGCCTGAACAAAAATGTCACGAGTCGCCACTGATATATATATATATATTATACAGGGCGTCCCAAAAAAATGTATACACACTTTAAATAATTATAAAGGCAGTGTTTATTAAAATACATTTCATTTTCAAAATGTAATAGAATCTACAGACATTATTTAATTGTTTTGTCAACGCCTGTTTTCAAACTGACGTCCGTTCTGGTCCAGGCACTGCTGATAACGCGAAGCAATGGAATCGCAAACATCACGAAACATTTCGTTTGGTATTTGTGTGCATTCTCGTTCAATGGCTGCTCTCAATTCAGCGACTGTTGCAGGTTTTATAGCGTAGACTTTGTCTTTTAAGTATCCCCATAAAAAAAAGTCTAGTGGTGTGAGGTCTGGTGAACGCGGAGGGTATTCTACGAAACCCCTTCGTCCAATCCACATCCACATCGTGCCAAGTACCACTCGCAATACTTCATTAATAGCATGGACTAATCTTGGAATGTAACTTTTCCATTGACAGCGCTTCAAAATGCGTTGGACAGACGATTCTGAAATTCCTACCTCACGACTCGCTTGCCGCACAGATTTTCTTGGACTTTGGTGATACGTTTCCAGTACTCTTTCTTGCTTTGTGGGGCTTGTCGATGTCCGTGGTCTTCCGGAACGCTTCTTGTGGACATTCTGAACAGTTCCATCGGCTTCAAACTTATCTCTAATTCGAGTGATGGTAAGTCGCGTTGGTGATCTGTTTGAAACTCCCTCCTAAACTGTCTTTGCACTTCAACTGCGTTTTCACACTTCCATAGCATTTTAGAATGAATTTCCTTTGTTCAAAGCTTAGTCTGACTGCCATTATTAACTCTAATGGGTTTAACTTGGAAAGAAAGAAACATCAATTGAGCTATCAGCTGTTAAAGTGTGTATACATTTTTTTGGGACGCCCTGTATAATATATATATATATATATATATATATATATATGATATGATATAATATATATATATATATATTGAATGTATATAATGTTACGACATGCGGGAGGTGCCCCCTTGGGGCATTGGTTTCTGCGAGTATGTAGAAGAATTACGGCATTTGGAAGAGTGAGGTCCATGGTGTAATGGTTATCGCGTCTGACCGGCAATCGGAAGATCCCGGGTTCGATTCCCAGGTGGTTACCTCATTTTTTCATTTGTTCCGTTCTCTCTCTCTCGTCTTGCGCGGAATATCTCCTATACAAGCGTCGTTCTTTACGTTATTTATACTGCGTGTTCTTTGCAGTTGAATGTATATATATATATATCTCCTTCCATTATTTACTAGTAAGTTAATAGTATACAACAGAAATACGATAGGGTAAAGATATACTTACCAATATGATTTAATGAGAACAATGTGGCTGACTGTGCTTCATAATTTCTGAAAATTTTGGTTTGACACTTTGTGATACAGCGATTCGAAGGTCTGGTTCCAAGTTCAGTTTATTTCGATTCTTGGTTTTAAAACCTATCATAGCAGAAAAAGACACCTCACACAGATATGTAGATCCAAATGGAAGGAGCGCATCGTTCGCTGCACTTACTAAATCTGGGTACTCATTTTTTAATCCAATCTACCAATTGTGCAGTTTTCTGTTGAAATTCGGTTCGTAAACTAGATCAAATGTAAACTTGTATCTTCCCTGATGTCAATCAACTGTTATTTTACAAAATAATGCGGCGATCTCCAATTGTGATATTTAGTTTGCTAAATTTTAATCGCAAGTAAGCGATATCGCGGATACTATCTCGCAAATTCCTAGAATGACTGTGTGTTAGCGAGTATTTTCTTTCTCGGTCATCATCTTGAAATTCAAAAGTTTTCTACGAAAAAACAATGATAAATCAGAATCATCAAATTTTCTTCGCGCACCCCGTAGATCGGCAGGTGCACCCGACTTTGGAGACCACTGGAAACCACAGAATAGTGTGAGTGGATTAGTCCTGGATTTGAATCACGGAATTCGTCCCAAATTTTTTATCCGTCATTCTCATATGAAAAGCTCAGGCTAACTGGCTCTTTTGATAAGGGCTAAGCCACGACAACGATCTAAGTAGTTTGAACCTAACTTAGACCACCTAGACCAGTGGTTCTTAACCTGGGGGGCGCGCCCCCCTAGGTAATTTCCAGGGGGGGCGCGATCCCTTGGGGAAAAACACTAATTGTATTTGTTATTCTCTTAACGAGAGCATGGGCTAATATTGAGAAGTTTATGAAAAAATGCTAAAGTATCCCCCTCCAAGGGGGGCGTGGAGGGAAGACCAATTCCTAGAGGGGCATGGTAGTAAAAAGGTTAAGAACCACTGACCTAGACTTCTAATTAGACTTCGGGCTTAACACAGATTTTGGGTAATATTCGTTTTAGCACACATCGGTGTTTTTCGATTAAAACAAATTTTTCTGGTCAATTTTTAGTCGTTTTGCACGACTCTGACATCCGTTTCCTGTGCAAACGTATTTTTTGAAATATCTTCACTTGAAAATATGTAGTTTTTATCTAGTGATTTCACCATTTTTTAATTTTTTTTCGCTCATTTAGTAGCCGTATTCGCGATATGTTGATTTTTTTCGCTATTTATTTAGTTATCAGCCGTATGTATTCGCGATATGTTGAACTTGTACCCTTCTTTCTTGTGATCTTGATTTTTGAAGAGCTGATCCGTTAGGTTAGGTTAATATTAGGTTATTCATTAGGGAAAGATGAAAACATATTTTCTGGTCAATTTTTAGTCGTTTTGCACGAATCTGATTCCGTTTTCTGTGCAAACGCGTAGTTTTTGCGATATTTTCAAGTGAAAATATCTCAAAAATTACACATTTGCACAGGAAACGGATGTCAGATTCTTGCAAAATGACTAAAATTTGATCAGAAAAATATGTTTTCATCGAAAAACACCGATGTGTGCTAAAAAGAATATTTACCAAGATTTTCGCTACTAATTCTAATCAGGTCATAATTTGAAGTTTTAGGTAATCACCGTATAGGGTGTCCACAAAGTCCCTTTGCATGAAAAACAAGGCCAACATACAGATATGCTGTAATTTCACTGCAAAGGGACTTTGTAGCCATTCTGTTGTGTGATATCAATTTTGAGACACTCGTGACTCATGGTTAACAGTAATGACCAAATAAAAAAAAGTGATTTCTCTAGGTGAATTTAAAACGCTGTGGCTATTTAGACATTACTGATCAGATAGCCTTCCAGGCTATTTAACCAGCAGTCTAAATAGTCTCCCAGGCTATTTAGCCAGCAGTCTTTTGCTTATATTGAGGTTCTAAATGTAGCTGGGCTAGGCTACTTTAAACCCTAGATCCTGTCCCAAAGCTAGATCCTATCTGCTTTGCAGATAGCTGGTGAGGGAAGCTATATTTTTGGGACCTCTTTGCGAGTGACCAGTTGCCCACGTCGGGCTAGCATCATGAAAAAGAAAAAAACTATGGTATTTGTCATTTACCATTACTTATTCGGACTATAGTGGATTTAATTTTCCTAGAAGAGTTCCTTGTTCCATGCACGGTCTGTGTGTATCATAAAAAACCTCAGGGAACCATTCTGAGTTCATATATATATATATATATATATATATATATATACAGGGTGGGCGGAAAGTAGCTCCCTATTTTGGATTGGTAAAAAAATACGTATATTATCCATTTATTTCAGAAGAAATAATATGAAAAGGTAGGCATACATGGTAGGTTTTCTCTAAAATTCAATGTGGGCTCCAACTCTTTCCACCAGCTTCTGGAGCCGCCCAGGAATGGCGTCCACTGACTTAGCAGGAACTCCGGCGGGATGGAGGACATGACTTCCCGAATTCGGTCCTCCAGTTCTTCCAATGTCCTCGGTTTGGTGCGGTAGACTTCTTCCTTTACCACCCCCAAAGAAAGAAGTCGCACGGTTACCGCTGAAAAACGGCAGAATCGGTTCAGTGTAACGGTGTGGTGTGGTATGACCTCAGATCAGGTTGTGGGCCCGTTCCTTCTGCGCAACACCATGAATGCTGAGCGGTACCTTGCTATGTTGCGAAACGAGGTCTGGCCGGGTGTCAGCACATGGGAGAACATCGACGATCTGATATTTATGCAAGATGGCGCCCCTCCGCACTTCGCTCTTGTTGTCCGTGAGTGGCTGGATGCCCACTTCCCTGGGCGTTGGATGGGTCGTCGTGGTCCACATCAATGGCCAGCCAGGAGCCCCGACTTGACACCGTGCGACTTCTTTCTTTGGGGTGGGTAAAGGAAGAAGTCTACCGCACCAAACCGAGGACATTGGAAGAACTGGAGGACCGAATTCGGGAAGTCATGTCCTCCATCCCGCCGGAGTTCCTGCTAAAGTCAGTGGATGCCATTCCTGGGCGGCTCCAGAAGCTGGTGGAAAGAGTTGGAGCCCACATTGAATTTTAGAGAAAACCTACCATGTATGCCTACCTTTTCATATTATTTCTTCTGAAATAAATGGATAATATACGTATTTTTTTACCAATCCAAAATAGGGAGCTACTTTCCGCCCACCCTGTATATATATATATATATAGTTAATTACATTAACTATCTAATTTCGGGCATTCTTTGTTGTATGATAACTTAAAAATTCGGACAAATTTGTATCAGCTCCCCCCACCACAAAAGATTAGGTGTCGTATGCCATGGGTAAGGGGTTCTGTTATTATTATTAAGTGTTATTATTATTAATACCTGGTTAGATCGAATAATGCCCGGGTTAGGTTAGGTTCTTTTTCCACCTCACAACGTTCCTAAATAAATTATTTCAAATCCAGTGGTGTAACTTTTATGGGCAATATCCTATTTTGGCGTCCCAAATTATCCAACCAACCAAAAATAAATGGCATTCCAACACTTTCAAATTACTTGTTTATGTTAATTAGGTTAATTGACTGCCCAGTTAAGTCAACTGTACGTCCTTGACGATTGGTTAGGTTAAGTCGTGATATTTTCGTTAAAACTAACGAAAATATCATGACTTAACCTAACCAATCGTCAAGAGTGTACAGTTGACCTAACCGGGCATTCTAGGGTGGCCAGACGTCCGGCTTTAGGCGGACAGTCCGCCTTTTGAGCACTCTGTCCTTAGGGTGGCCATTTCCAAATTTTCAAAAAGGACGACACTGCATATGTGGCTGTACGTTAACATACAGTATATATATTCAGGAGCGGCTTGCAGGTAGGCACTGTGGAACTGCAGCACCCCCATGATCTTATGATCTTTATATTTAAATATTTAAAATAGCCTCTCTGATTGTTTTTTTTCAATGAACTTTGAGTTTTTAAATCAGATTATATCCTTTTTTTCCTTAAACTATTTCAATGCCGAACGAATGAATCACGAAAGTAGCTTCAGCCTTCCCGTGGAACTGCGTACTTAACAGTTCCGGATTTTGTTCGAAACGCTTGAAACCTCGGTGGCGGACGTACGAAGAGCGAGTCAGAATCGCGGGTTTAAGAGGATCCAAAGCACTGTGGACAGAGCAGTGCCGATTTGTTTGTTTGACGTGGTAGTTGTGTTGCTGTATCGTTTGCTAATTCGAAATTTAATTTCCGAATTGCATTTATCAATGATTCTTTATCATTTATTTTTTGTCGTGAGATTGAAGTTAATTATATAATAATTGGATTATTTACAATATATAGCTTTCATTTCTTAGAATATTTTTTCGCTCAGAATAAAAACAGAAGAATGGAATTTGTTTATAAATAAAATTTTTGGCAAATTTGAAATTACCTGTTAAGTGTAAGTACCCTATAATTGATTTTATGATACTATTTTACTTATTTTTATGACTGAGTAGTGAGTAGTTATCTATTTATCTATTCGACTTTCTCTCTCTCTCTATATATATATAATCGACACAATTGTTCGCAATTTCTGAGGCAGCACCCCCATAACTGAAAGTCACGAGCCGCCACTGATTATATATGTTAACGTACGGCCACATACGGTGTCCTCCTTTTTAAATGGCCACCCTAGGGCATTCAATAAACCTAATTAACATAAACGGCATTCCAACACTTTCAAATTACTTGTTTGTTTCGTTGGTTCGTTTATTTTGAAAAAAAAAAATTACGACGCTACCGTCTTGATATTTTCGTCAGTTTAAACGAAAATATCACGACTTAACCAATCATCAAGGGCGTACAGTTGACCTAACTGGTTGGTTGAATAATTTGGGACACCAAAATAGGCTATCGCCCTTTTATGCATATGCAATAAAAATTGGAAGGACGCCTCTAAACTAGGAATTTACCCCACACTGTTCATAAATAAACTATTGCTTATCCAATGATATAATATTTATACATCCATCCATCCATCATGTTCTGTTTAACAGGCAGGTCCAACTCATGTGTCCCGCCAAAGTGTTCTATCCTGAGATATCCTTTTCACCTCATGGTAGCTCCTGCCTGCCTTCAAATCATCCAGCATTGCTTTCCTCTTCCTTCCCCTCGGCCTTCTACCTTCATATCTACCCTCTATCACCTCCTTCAACAATCCTTCTCCTCTCAACACATGTCCGATCCATTTCTTCTCTCTTTCTCTTATCACCTTAATGAGTCTTCTTTCCTCCCTCACCTGTTGCAGTACCGTACTTCCTCGTTACTTTGGTGTTCCCTCCAGCTTATCTTTAGCATTCTTCTCCAAATCCACATTTCAAAACTTTCCAGGAGTTTCTTTTTAGTTGTTTTCAGTGTCCATGTTTCTGCTCCATACAGTACCACACTCCATATCAAGCTTTTTACTAACCTTTTCTTCAGCTTCAAGTTGAGTTTACCTGTAAGTAGTCTTTTCTGTCTCTCAAAAGCTAAGCTACCTTACCCATACCAATTCTAGATCTTACTTCCTTATTGCAATCTCCAATGTTGGTTAATAAATTTCCCAGATATTTAAACTGCTCGGCTTCTTCTAAAGTCCGATTTCCTATCGTTAGGTTCATTTGTGCTCCTTTCCTTCTTGCAATTTTCATTACCTTTGTCTTGGTCTCATTAATTCTCATTCCGAATTCTTCCGCCGTTGTTGTCAAGCTATTGATCATTCTTTGCAGTCCTTCCTCAGTACTACAAACAAATGCCTTGTCATCTGCAAACCTTACAGATTTGACCAATTTACTTCCTACTCTGATTCCCTCTTCCAGATCTGAGAGTGCTTCTATTATCATTGCTTCCGCTTAGATGTTAAATAACACTGGGAACAGGGAGCATCCTTGCCTGACCCCTCTCCCAACCAATCCAGGCTCCGATTCTCCTCCTGCAACTCTAACATTCACAGTCTGCCCAAGATATAGATTTTTGTCAGCCTACGGTCCCTCCAGTCAACATTAATATTCTTCAATATTTCCATTAGTTTCCTCCATTGGACTCTAACAAAAGCTTTTTCAGAGTCAATAAAACAAACAAACATTTCCTGATCATGTTCCAGCATCTCTCTCTCTCTCCCATCATTCTCATAATACGGTAGGGTACCAATAGCTTCTCTTGTTCCGCATTTTGACGTAAATCTAAACTGATCCTCTCCAATGTACTGCTCACTGCTCAGCTCTGTTCGTTTGTCTTCTGGTTAGTTATTTATACATATACTGTACGTTGCGTATTAAGAGGACGTCTCCAAACTAGAATTAACCCCCACCCTAATCAACGTAACTTGGTATAATCTAACCTAATTTAACCCTAGAATGCATGCCCCTTTAATTTTACATCAATGCATGAGCCGGGCAGAGGCCAGGTTATGCATTCTAGGGTTAACATATTACCAACATGTAAAGTTTTGCCTTAAATCCTATTAAGTATTATATAAAAATTTAGCTTTGAAAAAATAATCGTGTAATAAATCCCCACCTAGAACAAAGCTGTCATTTCTATTTTCAGAAAATCTGAAGTTGTTTAAATATGGGGATAGGCCAAATCTTGTGTATATGTGGTTATTCATTTATACAATAAATACCTTTCAATTAGCTATGAAGTACTCTGCTAAAAATAGAAAATTCCATTAGGATATTAGTGAAACCATAAAAATGGTTATAATTAAGGTTAGGCCTATGTGTGCATGGTACAGGTTTTTCTGGTTTTGATCTTAACTTTTTATAGTTTAATTTTCTAACATGCAAAATACTTCCATTACATATTGGAGGTTTAGTTCATTGAATGTAAACTACATTACAGAAATGATTTAAGTTTAGTAACCTTTTTTTGGAATTAAACATAGGACTAAAAAGCCACATATATTATATATATATATATTTTTTTTTTGTCAAATTAGGTAATCTTCTACCTGTTTTCAGAAAGGATTTTACATTAATTCCAATGTAGGTTTTCATTATTTTATTTCATTATTAATTTGCATTGTGAATCCATGAATGCCAGTACTGTTTTCAGTAGTTCATATCGAACCATTCAAAATTTTGTGTACATAGGCCTATTTGTATAGCAGATTTCCTTTTGTATAAATCAGGCTGGTGTATACCAAGGTTTCCTCTTGTGTCCTGTTTTAAAGGTGACTGATCTTTTAACACTTCACTATATTTTATTGTACAGTATGTATAGTTTATTACATAAAATTTGTTATTCAAAAATTGGTTAACTGTTTTTAAATTTTCATTAAAGTCTTGAAAATAGTCTGATGAACTACATTCCATACTTCATAAGCCCCTATTCGGTAAAACTTTACAAGACACCCGCATTGCCATGAAACATGTTACAGTAACGAAACATATATCAATCGATAGAGCAGGAAAAGTGGTGCAAGCAGCTATGTATCATTTTGAAAATATTAGAAAATAACAAAGTTATGACACTATGAAGATGTTACTAGGGCTATCATAGCTTACACCATTTGGATCTTTTCCGTTTCATGTACTGTTTCCGATTTTGTTGAAAATAAGATATTTAATGTAGGTCAACTGAATGCCCGGTTTGGTTATCTGTACGCCCATGACGTTACTGTAGCATTCGCTCAATAGTAACTTATGTTCAACACAAAATTTAAATAGCTCCTTATCCTTAGAGCGAAACTTATAAAAAAACACCGTAACCGACATGTCACAACAATCCATCTTTGCGCCTCAACAACAAAACACAATATATGATAATGACCAATATATGATAACTGACCAGATCTGACCTAATGGAGTGTGTGTGTGTGTGTGTGTGTGTGTTTAAACAAAATGCAATTTTTTGTATAATTTCCATTCCATTAAAATTTGTGTGAGAGGCTGGTACTTTGTATAGCTAGCCTATTCATTTTGCTTAAATAGCTGTTTTTAGGGTTCATTTCTTCTGAACTTGATTCAAGGATGAGTGATTTGAAGCTATTCAGATGATCTCTGGGCTTTGGAATAGATGACATTTCAAACGCCATATTTTGGTCTAATTATTTATTTTGTTTCTAAAATAAATTTAGAGGTTTTGTACGTAGTTTTCAGGTCTTCAGACGGTTTAGCTGGAGACTGAAAGCATTGGTGGTTGCTTTTTTCTCCTAATTTGAAGTGAATGATGTAGAAGCTGTTGAACAGAATGACAGTTTGGATCCGAGTCTTCATTTCTTGAACTATAGTAGCTATATTAAGAAAATGGGCATGGTTTTGATTGGATCTGGGCAAAGAAAATCATAGGGTACTATGCCTGATTCTGTTTTAGTGTGAATGTACGATAACATAAGGCCTACTGGGCATGTGTCAACCCTGGGTATAATGTGTGTGGATATGGGCTGAGTGTAAGTATTAATCATTGGTGATAACTTATACTCAGGACCTTAAAATGGTGAAAAAAAATTGGCTTACATGTTTGTCTGTGATACGTACCAAATCAGATGGCACCTTTTCAACATCAGTAAGTGACAAAAATGGGCATTAATAGCTTAGACTTGGTTAGATTACATTTCAAAGTTTCATATAGCTATTAAGTGATTCAGTTCTTTTTTTTTTCAACTTTTCAAATTTAAATAGTTTCTTTAAATAGTGCCTTGTTAATATAAAAGCAGACTATATATGAGTATATGCATACTTACCAACCCTACCGATTTGAAGGCTATGTAAATTTCAAACATGCAAATAATATCAAACCTTTAATGATCAGAATGCATTAGAGTGCATCATTTAAGGTTAGATTTAAAAAAAAATTCCTGGTGGCGGGGGCATGCTCCCAGACCCCTTGGCATTCAGAGCCGGATTTAGACATGTGGAAGCCCTGGGCAGCCTCCATGTGGAGGCCCCCCTACCTTAGGGGAAGACATAATTGAAGTCATCCATAAGATTCATAATATAATTAACATCCATACACTTTCAAAACATCGTGCACTCTTGTGTCTGTCCATTCCACTCATTTCTGCAAAAAATGAAAGCCTCGGGTTACTCGGGTATTCCATTATAGTGAGAGTAGGCCTAAAAGAGTAATAAAAACAAAATAATAATCAGTACACAACAAATAGTAATTGGTAAAAGTTTATGTACTACAGTGGTATTGGATGCGCGTGTTTTTTTTGTTGATCATCTATCGGGTTTTTCCAGTTTCGGGTTTTTTCTATTTTGATAATGGCTTGTCAATATGTGGAGGCCCATGGGCAGCTGCCCACTTTGCCCACTCCTAAATCCGGCCCTGTTGGCAATGATTACAAATCCTACCACTTTTGCTTTTCAAAATATTGGCAAGTATATATGGTATAATTACCAGTATGTACTATACTAACTTAATATCAATATAAAGTTTAATTTTTAATTGCTGCATAATAGGTTCATATACCATATATTACTCACCTATATAATAACTAAGCCTAAAACTTGCAACTTTGACTGTGTACACCTCGGTACCAGAAATTATTGAAGGTATAGGTAGGCCTGAATGTGTGTGTGAAAATAAATTTGGTAACATAGTATAAGTATAGGGCTAGAAATAATGTTTTTACATGGTATAAGTGTAGGTAAAGGTACTGGTACACAATTTAGTGTGATGATGAGTTATTAAAATGTAAAACTTAATATTCTTAACACATAATATAAAAAAAAAAAGCCTGAAAATAAGGTTCTTTATTTTACATGATCTTTCACCAAAATTTTACCTATCAAAAAGGTAGGTTGGTAGATAATGAGAATAATCCAGTGAACATAATTATCTGTATTACTAATACTTTTGTATTCTTATTGGAAATAGATGTAATAATTTATTTTTGAAGTGGAGGTGTAGAAACAGAAATTTTAAATATAGTTATGTGAAGAAGTGATTTTTTTAATGACATCCCCACTTTGTAGTTGTTTGTATAGAAAGGGAATTAATGTTGTGGTTGGTTTAAAGTCTTAATAACTTATTGCTTCTCGCTTTTCTATGAGGTAGTATCCTTGCTATTCTTACTTTAGCCAATTACTTTTGAGCATAGCTTATTGTGACTACTGTTCTTTTGAATGTTTCAGATATTTATGTACAGTATGAGTAAAAAGTTTTATTGTGTGGCAATTTTTTTGCAACCTTAAACTTTATAGTAGGTTTTGAGTTATTATTACTGTTTATTTATTATTTTTATGAAAACCATTTTCAGTCAGATCATCATGGGAAACTATCCATTATTTAAGACAAGATAGTTTCAATATTTTAGTTTTAGCTACTTTTAATAGTGGAGATTTTACAAATTATTTCTAACACTGCAATGGGTCATTCAAGAATTTTAGTGATTATGAAGAGCAGAAATTTCTCAGTGCTAAATTCTAGATTGATCTTTAAAACGATCATAATTTCAGCCTTGAAAGGTTAAATTATAATTGTTTTAAAGGTCACTCTCATAGGCGGATCCAAGGGGGGGGGGCTAGGGTCACGTGCCCCCACTGGGCTAGATCCCTAAAGGACGAATGGAACTTCTGAATGTTTTGTCAGACAGTTGACAATTTGACACCCAGAACATTATAATTAGGTCTATATAATATTGCATTACTTATGAATGTCTGTTATAATTGAACATAAAATACATGATTACTAATCATGTATTTTATGTCAATTATACTGTATATAGTAAGTATTGCAATATACTGTAAGTATTACATGCTTATCACAGTTGAAATGCACAGAATTTGATTATATATATAGTCCGGCATCATAGGAGAAATTCATATTTTTCTATTTCTACAAACCATAATTCATATTTTTCCTCTTTCTACAGGCCATAATGTCTGTGAGCAAGGAAGAACGAATCCAGATAATTCTACTCATAGGAAATCGGAGTCAAAGAGAGGCCGCTGCTGAATTTAACACTGCATCCAGACCGCGAGCCAATAACACAGAGTTGTGTTAGCAGACTTGTTGGCAAAGTTTAAGAAACAGGATCCATGGAAGATAAACCACGCAGTGGACCTTCAAGGAGGTCCACTGACGATGATACAGCGACTGCTATCCTGGCTCATTTTAACAGAAGTCCCAATAAGTCTCTTCGGCGATTGTCCGCCGAGACAGGAGTGTCGAAAGTAGCATCCATCGCATTCTTCAGGCTCACAAATGGCATCCATATAAACTTCAAATCCTACAGAAATTAAGCGAAGATGATCCCGACCGGCGGATGGAATTTTGTGAATGGGCTACGGAACAATATGCTCGGGATGCCAATTTCCCGTCCACCATTCTGTTTTCAGTTACGAGGCTGTTTTTTATGGAAATGGTGAGGTAACTCGACAGAACACCCTCTACTGGTCTCAAAACAACCCTCACTGGTATACCTCTTCAAAGGAACAAGGTGCATCTCGGGTGATGGTATGGTGTGGCATTGGAAAGATCGCATCATAGGCCCCTCTTTCGATGAACATGTCACTGGAGGCACCTACCTACGTATGCTCAAGGAAGAAGCATTTCCCAGTGTCATGAACGAACGCTCCTGCACATTACAGCACCCAAGTAAGGGATACCTGTAAGAACAATTCCTGGTCATTGCGTAGGACGTCGAGGCCTGTGGAATGGCCAGCTAGAAGCCCGGATCTCAGGCCACTAGATTTTTATCTCTGGGCCACATGAAGCGCTGGTATACGCAGAGAAAATTAGGAGTGTTGAACATTTGGCGGCAGCGCATTATTGGGGGCATGTAACACCATTACTCCTGACATCATTCACCGTGTGCTTGCTGACTGGGTATCACGTCTGAATTTGTGTATTGAAAACAATGGTGGACATATTGAGCACGTTCTGTAAATAAAGGCTTTTATTTTGCCGTTTTTTATTATTTTTCCTATGATGCTGGACTTATGGGACACCCTGTATATATATATATATATATATATATATATATTTTTTTTTTCATTTTCATTTATGTTTTAGATTACTGTAGTAATATACTGAATTTTTGTCATTTGACTTTTAACTGGGTAAGCGGCGCATGTCCCGCTTACCCTGACTGCACGCCACTGGCTATGCATTATAATATAGGCTAATTTAAATGTGGAGCATCCCCTTAGGGGAGTGCGAGTTTTTGATACCTTTCAGCTTGCGCACGGGAAGGGGAAACCTGTTTCCTGTTACTATCTCACAGTATGGTGGGTGAAGCGTATGGTATATAAAAAAATGTGGATCAAATAAAATACTCGGTATGACGTCTATTTGGTGCCCTCCTAGACTACCCTCCCTGAATAGTGTAATGAGGCTCCTTAAAAAATTATTACATGGAATGGGAAGTACTGTAATACCACTGAATTTAGAAAACAGTATCGCCAAAGAACAAAAATATGCTCAGAGGAAAGCTTTACCTCGTGATATCAGTGGACTCTGAATTATTTCATGTTATAATAGTTCTCTGAATTTGTCCTCCGATCCTACAAAGAAGTTTAAACCTTTAAAGGGAAATTCCTCAAAATCTCTCGGATGATAACATTTCAAGTATTTAGACTATTTACTCCATATCCACAAAGGAATTGAGTTCGTAATAAATACCCGATTCGTTATTCTCAAGACGTAGCAAAGAGTAAGAAAGTTTTCAGATCTGATTCAAAACAAGTTAAAATTTCAAAGTCTTATTTTTGTTGTTGTAAAAATGCTTTTGTAAGAAACATCAAAACAATTAGCCGTGATAAGATTTACATTAAGATGAAGAATTTATTGAAAATATGAGTAAAGAGAACCCCTTCAGAAAATTTTTTCAAGAGGTTTGTGAATTTCAATTGTTTTAAACTAATTCTAGCCTACATGATTGTTTTTTTTTTTAATAGTAGGGCTAACTAAGTTTAAAAAGAATATATCTCCATAATTTCATAACGCAATTTTTCATCACTGTATTACGAACATTAACTGAAGTTTAATCCACGTTTGCTATTTAAGAATTCGGATCACTTTAACATATTGCTTCCCAATATTTAGGATAAGGAGTACGATAAAAAATGTTCGCTTTAATAAAGTAAAGGCATAAAAAATAAATCATAACATGTTAAAATATTAGATTGAAAGTAAATTTATTAGAATTGTTGGGCTATGTGGTCACACAAAGTAAAAAATGGATTTCGGAAGAATCGGTCACGCCACATCATTTGCCACAAGTACGAGTTGAGTAGCTCCTTTTTGCATCCTTTCATTTTCTTTATATATATTTAATGTAGGTCAACTGTACGCCCTTGACGATTGGTTAGGTTAAGTTGTGATATTTTCGTTAAAACTAACGAAAATATCACGACTTAACCTAACCAATCATCAAGGGCGTACAGTTGACCTAACCGGCCATTCAGTTAACCTACATTAAATATATAAAGAATGCCCGGTTAGGGCATTTATAGCTTTGTTTACGGTCGGTAGGTTATCTCCTAGATTACCAACCTCTTTCTAACCAACCAACCTTTCTCTTATTAACATATTGCTTCCCAGTGTTAATCACTTTTAACATATTGCTTCCCAGGAGGGATATCACTTTAACATATTGCTTCCCGAATGCTTTGGGAAGCAATATGTTAAAGTAATGCAAGAATTATTACCCTTTTATGACTAATTATATATATATATATTGATTTAATAATATGTTTGGTAATATTTTGAAAAGTTTAGTTTCAGGAGATTAACTATTTTTACAATATTTTAATGTTAAATTGTTTTGTGTTAGTTAAAATACATGGGAGTGTTTTTTAAGAAATGAGTGGTCTATGTATTAGCTATGTTTTTCTCAAAGAGCTCCACGATTTAAATGGCCCCTTGAAGTATATGAAACGTCAACCAAAGATAAAATCAATAAAAAAATCTTGAAATATAGGATCTAGGCCTATCTAAACTGTTTATATTTGAAGGTGAAAGACTGAACTGAGAGAGAGAAGAAGCCGTCTTAGCACTTAGCTTAGAATGCTCAGAAGAGTCAACATATTGTCCAGAATTCAAATACTTTGATGTGGGGAGTGATAGGTTCTGTTTTTGTGGATATTATCTTACAGAGCACAAATTACTTGTAAGTAAGTACTTTTCATTTGTATCATTTAATTGTCATTGTCAATGACTGGTTTTTTTCTGCTGTTTCATTGTTTTAAACCCATGATGTAATGATATATGCTCACGTGGGTTCATACTTCAGTGATACCAGTTCATTTTATCATAATAGTTAAATGCTTTTTGAGGAAAGATTGTCAGGAATTTCTAGGATTTTCATTTAAAAATTATCATCTTGTTCATGTAAATTGTCTTGTAAGTGATTTATGATTTTGTGTGTATTAGGTTGATAGCATAGGTTAGTCACCTACTTACCAAGACTAGTCAGGCCTACGAGTTAGATTTGTTTAGTTTATACTTGATTTTCTTGTTGCTTGTACGGATACGATAGAGCGTACTCTGTGTGTGTGTGTGTGTGTAACAAAGACCCTAAGATCCACTCTAGGTTAGCCCGGGAAAGTACGTGGAAAATAGGAAAAAGCAAATGAAAATAAAGAATAGTAAAAACTTTACCATGCTGACACTCGTAGAGTGTAGACGTGTAAAGCTTTCACATAGGAATAGTAGTGTAGCAAAGTATAAAAGAGACAAGTTCTCCCTCCTCAGCCAGCTACCGTACTGCTGAGAGGAAATAGTTTTAAAAGAAAATTTATAGGAAAGGGGGAAAATTATTATGAAAAGAACTTCAAAATTCATTCACACCATGCGTACACTTGCCTTGTGTTCCAAGTTACACATTAGAGGACAATGGAAAATATAGGATAGTATGAAACACTAAACTACTTAATTTAATCTAGAGCAGTGGTCGGCAACCTCTGACCCTCGGGTCAATTGTATGGGGTGGTAAACAGTGGTGCCCCCCCCCCCCCTGCACAGAGAAATTAATAGAGGTACAAAAACTGATTGTTGCATCTTTTAGACAATTTAATTCTACGTCTAAACAAAACTACTCAATAGTTGGTGTTGTCTCCTTGTGCTTGGCGGACGGCTTCAAGTCGGCAAGGGTAGGCGGTGAGGAGAGACTCGAAAAGGTCAATGTCGTACTTAAGATTTCGGAGGATTGTTTCGATGTGCTGCTTCATCGTCCGGCGGTAGAATCGGGTGGCTGGTGGTTCAGCAAGCATTAGGGATTCCACTCGGTCTTTCAGGCTGGATCCTGAAAGATTCTGCCGCTGGACCATGGAGCAGCACATCGAAACAATCCTCCGAAATCTTGAGTACGACACTGACCTTTTCGAGTCTCTCCTCACCTCCTACCCTTGCCGACTTGAAGCCGTCCGCCAAGCACAAGGAGGCAACACCAACTATTGAGTGGTTTTGTTTAGACGTGGAATTAAATTGTCTAAAAGATGCAACAATCAGTTTTTTGTACCTCTATTAATTTCTCTGTGCAGGGGGGGGGGGGGCAATCATTGTTTACCACCCCTTAGTATATAGTATATATAAAATAATAAATATTATTACATGAAGAGTGTTTTTTATTTTAAAATGTCCCGAAAATAGTGTATTTTGATTTAAATTTTGAACACTGATCCATTATTAAATTACCAATAAATCAAATTGATCCAGTTTCAAAAAAAGGTTGCCTACCACTGATCTAGACCATGCATTTTTTAAAGGAATTCTTTGTTTATTTATTATGTATAAGAAGTCATCATTTCATCGTCGCATCATTTCTCCGGTGAGTGCCAAGCCATCGTGCTGAGAGACTTGCTTTTAAAAATCAACTATTTACGTTGCAAGGAGAGGGAGGTAATTTTATTCTGTATTAGAAGAGAATCATACGGTAGTGTAATATGTAGACTAATAAATACACTGGAAATAATAGAATGCTAAGAAAATATCCCGAGTAAGGCATAAAGTCTCTGAACTATTACAATTTTTTGGCAGATATATCTGAACTAGAAACATTAAGGAATGCATTTTCAGACACCAATGAACAACTAAATATTTGGTAAAAGCAAGTATATTTTAGAGACCTTTCAACGCCGTCAACCTCCTCGGTGAATTAAGCTAAAAGCTTTCAAACAGAGGAGTCTTCATGTGTTCAGAAGAATAAATGAGGAGGACTCTTACAAGGTAAAGTAATTTTTGTAAAATGTATTATGTCCCCTCCAAATGGATTTGGAGGAGCCATACAGGCTTGCACTTATCCGTTCGTCCGTCCGTCACACTTCCGTATACAGTAGCAGTAAAACATGGGAAGGCAAATACCACCACCCCCTCCTAAAACAACGTAGATGACCCCGTGTGTCCAACTGCAAAAGTCCGTTGAATTGCGTTGCAATGTGGCCACCATGAGCCTCTTGAAGAGCCTACATACGAGGAATAACATTGGGGACAGCCGCGTGGAACATCTCCTGAGGAACAATAGTAATTATATTAACTCTAGTAATTATTTTAACTCTACCAATGTGAGGGAACAACGATGCACTCGAGATTTGAGGCAGCCCCACAACCGAAAATCGCAAGTGTTTAAATCTCGAGATCGTGGTGGCCATGCATGTGGGAAGTGTTGACTGATGATCCTTTCATCGAATGCTGCATGTAAGTGTGCTTTGAAACAATTACCAATGTGTGGAGTAGTACCGTCTTGCATAAAAGTTGTCTGTTGCAGAATTCTCCTGTTCCGTTTTGAGAGTCTCATTTGCATGCTTTCCCATGTTTTGCTGTTAGTGTATATCAATTTGCAATGTGGTACGACGTACATTGTACACTTTGCAATTTATTTATAATATAAATGAAAAGGGACGAACTTTATAATCACCTGATATATATATATATATATATATATATATATATATATATATATATATATATATATATTAATAAACAGGAACACCAGAGAAAATACAAACATCCTTCAAGGTTTAATAGTACCAACGTTTCGGAATGCACTAATTCCATCTTCAGGGCTAAAACAATAAAATTCCAAATCACATACAAAATACAAATTGCTTATTATTAAACTGCGTTTTCCGCGCCATCAATCAATAGCCGATATATATATATTGTTACAGTAAGATTGTAAAATAGTGATTTCATTAAATCTGGGATTTTCAGTAAATTCGCGTAGTTTATATCATGATAAAAAATTGACAAAGTGGATAATGACCTGACCTAACCTAACCTTTGTTAAGTTGTTAAGTTACGTCATTATTCACTTTGTCAGTTTTGTATCGTGGTATAAATTATGCGAATTTACTGAAAATTTCAGTGATTTTACCAAATCACTAGTTTCACAATATTACTGTAACATATATTCAGAGATGGGCAGTATTTAAATACATATGTATTTAAATACATTTGTATTGTAATACTTGTGTTTATAAATACTTTTTTCGGTGTGTATTTAAATATGCATTTAAATACTTTGAAAGAGTATTTGTTATTTGAAAATACATATTTTTAAATACATTTCGCAAATACATTTCTTAGCTTCAACTGTCAGATAACAATTTTCGCCCTGAAACAAAATACAAAATCTTTCTAATCATCTAACCCACCTGATCCAATCGTTACTAGATGGGCCAGTTGGTTCAATTCAGCGTTTTATTACGCAAGGCATCTTCCAAAAGTAAGACAGATTGTGGAAGGATTCGAGGGCAACGGGATCCTCGTTAAAAGAGCGAAAGCTGGCATCAAATCACATGGGTTAGGTTTTCAGCTTTTACAGTTGCAAGAACAGTACTCTTCATTTTTTTTTAAAAATGGAGCGCACAGATTTTACTATCAAAGAAGCATACGAAGCGGTCAGTACCATATATTTTGAAGATTATGATGTTAATATAAAAAAATATATAAAAAAGCGTTGGCAAACAAATGATATCAAGGATATAATTTTGATGACTAGGAATGCTATATCTCCATCATTATACGTTTTACTAAAAAACTGTCAACCTATCTCAGCATCAGTCGAAAGAAGTTTTTCGATTCTTCGAAAACTCCTAGCCAAAGACAGAAACTTCAAATCCGAAAATGTTAAAAACTATATTGCGGTGTTGTATAATGCAGATGTGGAATAATTGTATTTAAAGATGTTAACTGACTGCATATGGAGTGTTGTATAATATATTAGTTTTTTGTATCAATCTATAAATAGATTATACAATTTATCACTAAAATTACACAACTAATAGTTTGTAATCACGAAAATTGCTTTACAATAAGTAAAATTAGACGATTTAATGGTACATATTTATTACGTCAATAAAGTCAATTTTGGAGGAAAATAGTCAATTTTGTTTTTGTTTTTAGGTCAATAAAAAATTGCCCCGCTTATGAGTTATGCATATATGTTTATAAAGTCTAATAGATGATAATATCAATAAACTAATGTTACCGAGAGATAGGTTTTAGAAAAAATTCTGGCATGATATAGTTGGATAAGTATTTAAAAATGTATTTGAATACTTTTTTAAGGAAGTAATGTAAGTTATTTAGTATTTAATTACATTTAAAGTATTTTGTGCCCATCTCTGCATATATTATACGAGGGCCACCTCGATACAAGGGCCTTTATTCCTTGCTGGTAAAAGTCCGCTGGGTTCCGCTGGAGCCGCCTCTTAACCTCCTCATCAACCTCATCGTCACTCTGAAACTTTCTTCCACGAATAGCATCCTTCATTGGCCCAAACAAATGAAAGTCTGAAGGTGCCAGATCCGGGCTGTATGGAGGGTGGCAGTTTTCTCTCCGGTCGAACTCGCTTTATACGTCTCTGGAGTCTCTGTAGGGTAGCAATATATGCCTCGGAGTTGATTGTTTGTCCTTTCTTCATAATGTCCACCAGAATCACCCCTTTCATGTCCCAGAAGATGGTGGCCATAACCTTTCCTGCAGAAGGAGCCATTTTGAACTTTTTCTTGCGTGGGGAGTCTGCATGATGCCACTCCATGGATTGGCGTTTTGTTTCAGGTTCAAAATGGTGTACCCAAGTCTCATCCCAAGTCACAATTCGTGAAGGGAAGTCGTCTCCTTCTGTCTCGTATCGAATCAACGACTCAGAAGCAATTTCTTTTCTTTGGGCTTTGTGATTTTCAGTCAGTTCGCGAGGGACAAACCGTGAACACACTTTTGAGTATCCCAGTTGGTGAATTATCGTATTCACACTTCCTTCACTAATTTCTAGCTCCTTGCATGTGACGCCACGATTTGATCGAATGATGCTGTTAGCACGTTGCACAGTGTGAGATGTCACAGCCGATGCCAGGCGACCGCTGCGTGGCTCATCATCGAAGCTGGCTCTCCCTCTCTCCGATGATCTCATACGTCTAGACCAGCGTCCAACTGTGCTTCGATCAACAACAGCATCTCCATAACCGTTTTGTAGACGTTTGTGAGTATTTCCAACTGTTTCCTTCTCTGCGGTTAAGAACTCAATAACAGCTCTCTGTTTACGACGCACATCACTGTCAGACACCATTTTCGAAACTGCGTTAACCATCGGTTTTATACAAGGGCGTTTAAAAGCGGTTTTATACAAGAAGAAACGGTTCAAACTGGAAAAATCCGGTTATGTAAAGCGCAGAAAGTTCAAACTTGCGGCTCAAAAGACATTTCAGCCCCATGGCCTATTATTTAGCTAAGAAAAAAGGGTGGGGCAAAATATATTGAGTGCCCCTAGTATATACAGTGGCGGTCAAAATTATGGAAAAAAAAATTTAAATGGTGATTATATAATAATAATAGAATTCTTTACCTTATTTTTATAAGTTACAGGAAGTAAAACGATATGTCTGTCTAATTAAGGATCTTTCTAATGTAAGTCATGAAGACTTACAAGCAATTAATCAATATTGAAAGAAATTGTATTTAACGGTGACATCACGTTTTGATTAAATACAAAAATAGACTCGAGATTGATTAATACCTTCTTGATGAAGAACTACAGAGACAAATAGCCAATAAAGTGGGAGTTTTATTGTCCACGGTGAGCAAAACCCTCTCTCGTCATTATCAAACTGGGACTAAAAAGGAAGACTTGGGAAAAAGAAGACAAATACATGATTTTATTGAACAAATGTAACAGAAAGAATACTAGCGTTAGAATAGCTAGCAATAGCAGCACTTCTACTTTAACAGCGAAGAGACGTTTGAGGGAAGTTGATTTAATGGGTCGGTTGCTACCAGAAAACCTCTTTTGCGACGAAGAAATAGAGCCAAACGTTCGAAATTGGCATATCACAAAGAATGGTCACTCCAAGACTCAAAAGCGGCTTTCTAGAAGCATTAAGCCAGCCTCACTCGGACATCTATTCACTGTTGAAGTAGAAGTGCTGCCGTTGTGTGACGCATACACTTCAGCAGCTATTCGAACGCTAGTATTCTTTCTGTTACATTTGCTCAATAAAATCGTGTATCTGTCTTCTTTTTCCGAGGTCTTCCTTTTTCGCCGTCGGCCTACTTTGTTCATTACATTTCCCAGTTTGAGAATGACGAAAGAGGGTTTTGGTCATCGTGGACAATGAAAATCCCACTTTATTGGCTATTTGTCCCTGTAGTTCTTCATCAAGAAGGTATTAATCAATCTTGAGTCTATTTTCGTATGATATTTCGTTTTGTGGAAGCCGTTATAGAGAGAGAACTGTAGGAGAAGGGCACAATGTTACCAAACAATGTTCAGGTGCGGGTTTCACGAGTCAAATTACATTTTTGAAGGAAAGTTGGATAAAATGTATGAATACAAACAACAGAAAAACACTCTAACAAATAATATCAGTATTTCTGTGAACGTAGACAATTATCTTAATCAAAACGTGATGTCACCATTAAATACAATTTCTTTCAATATTGATTAATTGCGTGGAAGTCTTCATGAAACAAAGCACCACATTAGAAAGCTCCTTAACTAGACAGATATATCATTTTACTTCCTGTAACTTCTAAAAAGAATGTAAAGAATTATATTGCTATTACATTATCATTATTTTAAAAATGTTTTCATAATTTTGACCGCCAGTGACACGTGTGTGTGTGTGTATTAGTGGTGGACCGGATATCCGCATCATTTTTAACATCCGCATCCGCACTTCTGACTGCGGATATTACCTCTACTAAATTATGCAATTTACAATTAAATTAGCTTATAAAGTAGCTTATAAGGCCCAGTCATGCACATTTCATGTAAAGTATTAATTATATTAATGAACAAACAAATATATAAACCTGAAAATATAAATACCTGGTAACACAGAAAATTGAATGAAACTTGTTTCATTGAATTTTCTGTGGCTGAAACTCTTGAGAAAGTTATTATTTTTATCATAATGAAAACATTAATATTAATTTTAATTCGTATGCATTGCCTGCCATAATAGTAATATCACGAAATTTGAAAAATTATGTCATATATTCATAATTCTATATTATATTGATAGATTAACTAAATATCCGCATCCGCATATGTTGAAAAACTGACATCCGGTCCACCACTAATATATATATATATATTATATATATATATATATATATATATATTTGTTACTTTTGTTGAGTTTGAACGACAGTTCAGGATCGACCTGCGGTCGACCCCTCTGCAGCATCCCGCCTCATTTGCGGGACTTGGTGAAGGAGATAATTGCTCTCTGATCTCCTCCTGCCCTCGTAGCCAGCCACGCATGGCTGGTTAGGGACTTTGCACAAGAATCTGTCGAGCTGGTTCTTGAAGTAATTCAGGTCGATGTGCTGGAGATTCCTCACTTCTTTTGGAAGGACATTGAAAAGCTTTGGGCCCCGTATTCTGAGGGTATTTTCCATCCTCGTTTTCATGGCCCCTTGTGTGTGTGTATATACAGGGTGGGCCGAAAGTCTGGATCCATAGGAAAATATTTATTTTAATACATAACTTACAACAAATGGTAAATACTTAAAATGAATATCAACTTTAACTCGTAAATGCGTATCCGTGATACTGTACAGTGGTTCGTACTCCAGTATAAACAACAAATTATAACAAATGCTCAAATTGGCGGCCTCTGACATCGAGACACTTAGGGATGGAATTTATGATTTTTAATAATTCTTCGAATTGACGTTCTCGAGATGCGTGTTTCATTTGATAATCTTCTTGTTGACTTTTCTGGACTATTCGTTAAAGTTTCACATACCATTGCAGAGGTATTTTCATCAGTTGCAGTTTTTGGACGACCAGAACGCAGTCGATCATGTACACTTCCTGTTTCTTTGAAACGTTTAAACAACTTGCCAACAGTCGCATGTGTTACTGGATGCTTATCAGGATGATTTCTATTGAATTTGGTAGCAACTTCTCTGTGTGTAGCGCCCTGTCTTGCGTAAATGAGCACAAGTTCTACCCGGTCTTCTGTTGTTAGATTCGAAGCCATTTCTGGGCTGAAATAAAAAAAGTATTTGAGTATTTATACTGGAGTACGAACTACTGTACAGTATCACGGATACGCATTTACGAGTTAAAGTTGATATTCATTTTAAGTATTTACCATTTGTTGTAATATATGTATTAAAATAAATATTTTCCTATGGATCCAGACTTTCGGCCCACCCTGTATATATATATATATATATATATATATATATATATATTTGTGTATATATATAAAAATGATTTCATGTAACACGTGAATAATAAATTATTTTATGATACATTATAATTATTATTAATATAGAAATATACTGTATATCATTTACTTATTATTATATATTATATTTCGGATGACTTTTTAAACATGTGACACTTTGAAAGGTTTATTATTATTATTATTATTAAATGTATTATTTATTATTACAGTATTATATATTATATATCGAGTGACTTAAAAATGTGACACTTGGAAAAGTTTGTATTCTTTTTATTAACTGAAATACTTATGAAATATTTACTGTACCTTCTCTGCACATGGGAAATTAGTCCCTTCGTGCAAAATATGCTTTATGTGATGTCCTCTCAGTTCATTCATTAACTCTCTGCGCACGAACGAAATTTTTTTACAGTATTCTCTGCATAGTATCCGTTGAAATCTGAGAAATTTCCCGTTCAGTTGATGCTTTCAATTCTTCTATTGTGTGAAATCTGTTTAAATACACTATCTTTTAAATAACCTCATTGATAAAAGTCGGGGGTTTAGATCTGGTGATGTTGGTGGCCATGATATTTAATTACGTTTAAGATTTAAACAATTTTATACCTTACATTATTCTCCATAAGGACTAAAATCTCGTAAAATTGCATGGTCAAATTCGCAATCATGGGCATAAAAAGGTTAAATGTCACGAAGAATGTTAAATAACCCCAGATATTAGTATTATTGATCTATACTGTTAATTAGGGATGCACCGGAACCAGAATATCAAGTTCCGGCCTGAACTGGAACTTTAAGTTGCTTAAACAACGAAAAAAAAAATGTTTCATAGGACTAATTTCTAAAACTAAAGCCGTGAAATGAAGTTCAAGTAGGCCGCTTTGTTTTATATGCTTTACCACTTTTTAATACAGTGTTTTTTAATATAGGAATACAACAATGCTTCAAGGTAAGATTCACCTTGTATAGTATTTTTCCAAACCTGTATGTCATATCACCTAAAATATATTAATTATTAACCATAAAATGCCTTTATAAGCTACATTATGTGAAAGAAAAATAAGAAGCGTTAAGAATTGCTTTTGTGTTACATCATGGATTGGACGAAGAATAAAAGAACATTAATAAGACCATGTTTTAATTCATGAAACAGTAACCAATATCACAATAAAAAGTTCCGCTTCCGGCTGGTTATTTTCTAAAGTTCCGGCCGCAACCGGAACTTCATAAAAATTGAGGTTCCGGTGCATCCCGACTGTTAATGTCGTGTTAAGGTAGTCTCAACTCGGGAGCTCTTTCTCACTATACAGGACGAAGCAAAAGTCCTGCCTCAAAGGTATTTATTGTATAGTTATTTTTTAGGCAGGACTTTTGACTCACCCTGTATATAGCTGGAGAATTTGGAACAGGATGTTACCTGTTAGCTACTTGCAGTAGGATGTATATTTAAATAGAGACAAATTTGCTTATATTTATAGTAATTTTAGCGCAACTGCAAATCACTCTTATGGACATAAACTATTGTTAGCCGAGGCCAGGGCTTCCCAACCTTTATCATGTGCGACCCCGAAAATCATGTTCACACAATTGACGACTCCAAACATTGGTCGAAGTTCGACAAACTCCCCAAAAGTTATTATATATATATTTATTTATATATATACACACACGCACACGCACTTCGTAAGCACAGCGTTTATTATGCGCGGAAAGGGTCTAGATTTTAGCTGTTATGTGCAACTATGATACATCCATGATTGATAATTGTGTTGTCGGACGGCCGTAGGAAGAGAATGAAAATAAAATTATCAGATCGGTTGACGACCCCAAATATGATCTTTACGACCCCAAGGTTGGGAGACCCTGGCGGAGGTGGTTATACTGTAGTTTCATCACATTTTCCGGAGTTAAAAGACATCGGAATATGCTTTAGCATTTCTAGATCTCGTGTTGATTGATTTACTAATTAATATGTCCTGGACTAAACACTTCGGAGGGGTCATACGGGATTGCGCTTGTCTGTTTGTCTGTTCGTTATATTTTCGTATCAGAGCTATAACTTTTGAAGCGCGCACAGTAGAAATGGATGAAATTTTATACGCATATCGATGATCACAAGATGATGTGTCATGACAGGGTTCATAGCGACCTGGAAAGTCAGGGAAAGCCAGGGAATTAAAAAATGGTCAGGGAAACTCAGGGAAAACCGAAGTTTGTTGCGAAATTTCAGAGAAAACAAAAAAATTGGTTGGTGGTCAGGGAATTAACATGACTGTAAAGTACGATAGGCTATGGCAAACTGTTTAGATGATTTTCTTCCAAAGATTCTGAAGTAGTAAATTTTATGATAGAAGTCTGTGGAATCATCATCAACAGTGTGTAAAGAAATTGCACTTACTAATAGAAGGAGAGAGAGAGAGAGTTACAAGGAAAAGAAGTACCTCAAAAGGCCTTGCGGCCTATACCGAGGGGGTACCAATGACAAAGGGTGCCAGGGAAAATTTTCTACACACTCAAATAGTGTCCAAGATTTGGTCTAACCTTTTCTTGAAATGATCCACAGAGGAACTGTTCACAACTTCTGAAGGTAAACTGTTCCACGTGTCACAGATCTTATACGTAAAGTAGTTGCCACACACACTAGTCCTAAACCGTTTCAAATCCAACTTCCAACCATTGTTGCGAGTTGGGTTATCATTTACACTAAACATGCTTCTAAAATCGACATCGTTGAACCCGCGTAATAACTTGAAAACCTCGATGAGTTAACCGCGCAGCCTCCGAGTTTCCAGCGAAAACAAGTTCAGGGCGCGTAACCATCGATTGTAGCCCATCTGCCTAACGGAAGGGATTAACTTTGTGGCCCTCGCCTGGACTCGCTTTAGCCTCTCAATATCTTTCCTGAGGGTGAGCGACCAGAACTGCACAGCATACTCCAGGTGCGGCCGAACCAGAGAATTGTACAGAGAGAGCACAATCTCCTTGTTCCGAAATCGAAAAATTTTGCCTCCTGATATAACCCAACAACTTCTGGGCTTTGTTTTCCACCTCTACACACTGTTTAGTAAACTTAAGGTCGCTGCTAATTAGCACACCCAAGTCCTTTTCCAAATCAGTCGCCTCGATATTACTCCCCAACATGGAGTAGTCCGACTTGAGATTGGCGTAGCCAATGTGCATCACTTGCATTTACCCAAGTTAAACGGCATTTGCCATTTTTCGGACTACTCTCCTATCCTACGTAGGTCCGTACGCAGTTGCTCGATCGCCTCGGGCGTCCCAACATTGGCCTCAAGCTTGGTGTCATCAGCGAATTTGGCGATCCTACTGACGATGCCACCATCGATATCTTTTATGTAAATGATAAACAACAGTGGCCCCAAAACGGAACCCTGATGAACCCCGCTAGTGACCGAGACCCAACCCGAACTAGCCCCTTTAATTACAACCCTCTTCAGCCAGTTTTCAATCCACCTACCTACTTTCCCACCAATACCCAGCGCGCGCACTTTTGCCATTAGTCGGCGGTGTGGTACCTTATCAAAAGCTTTCTGAAAGTCGAGATAAAGTATATCAATCGCCCTACTCTTATCGTACTCACTCAACATGACGTGGAAAAACTCGAGCAAGTTGGTGAGACACGACCTATGCCGTCTAAATCCATGTTGGGAGTCCCCAAGCAGCTTGTAGGAATCCAAATGGTCAACGATCCTATCTGCTATTATCCCCTCTAATAATTTACCTATAACTGAAGTGAGACTAATGGGATGATAGTTCCCTAAACTTTCGTGATCCCCTTTCTTAAAGATAGGGGTCACGTTGGCTTCCCTCGAGTCACCAGGCACCTGGCCCGTCTCCAACGATTTGTTGAAGACTGTAGCCAGGTGGGGAACCACCTGGTTGCGCACCTCCCGCAACACTTTAGGGAGAAACTGGTGTGGCCCAGGAGCCTTAAACGCACTCAGTTTGTCTGTTCTATCGGCAACGACTGTCGCGGTACACCGAACACTATCCAGGCCAGTACCTTCGTGCCTGACGTCTGGCTCGGGAATGAGGCGGGTGTCCTCCCTGGTGAACACTCCCGCAAAGTATTCATTCAGCACATTAGCGATGTCCGCGTCGGAGGTCCGCAGAACGCCGCTTCTAATGGGCTTTCTACTATTAACATAACTGAAGAACTCCTTAGGGTTCCCCTTGCAGAGGCTTGCCACCCTGAGTTCTTCGTTACGTTTCGCTAGTCTAACCTTCGCCTTCACTTCTCTATACAGGCGGACATACGCTTCAATGTTCTCATGGGAACGATTGGCCTTCGCCCTCCTATACGCTACTTTCCTATTTCGGATAGCCGAAGCGATGTCACGACTGAACCACTGAGGCTGCGTTGAAGCAGGGGTGATCGGTTTTGAGGGTATGGCAGCAGAGTGCAGCACCATAAACTCGTCCCGGAATGCACTCCACACTTCCTCAACATCGCCGCCGACCTCTAACCCCATCTCACCTACGCTATCCCAGAGGCTAACAAAGTCCGTCCGCCGTAGATCGAGCTTACTGCCTCTCGCGTTACTACGCTTCACCCGAGGGACGCACACACGGAATCTAATCAGACCGTGATCACTCCCGCCCAACGATTCGTCAACGGTGAGGCCAGTGACGAGGTTGTCTTCCGTCGTGAATACTAAGTCTAGAACGCTTTCGCCTCGTGTAGGCTCATTGACCCACTGAGTGAGGAAGTTCTCATCAGCAAAGTCAACTAGCCTCCTCCCTTCAGCATCAGCAGGCCTGTCTTCCCACTTTATGCCGTGACAGTTGGTCTCCTAAAACTACACACACCCTATCCCCTAGCAGGCTACGGAGTTCGGTGTACAGGGCTATATCCTCCTCCTCCTCCGAGGAGATGCGGAGGTCTGTACACCAAGATTAACGTATAGTTCGTTCCTCCCACGTTCAGATCGACGCCAAGCAGCTCCCGTTCCGACCGGAATTGGCAGACAACCGGACTCAACGTGTCCCTCACGTATATTAGATTAGTATCCCTCCCCCCTCCCCACGGGTGCGGTCTTTGCGAAACATTCTATACCTGGGAATTTCGAACTCTCCAATGTAGTCCCTACAATCAGTATGAATCCAGGACTCGGTGATAGCAACTATATCCTGGTGTTCTGATGCTAAGAGCGCCCGTAGCTCGCAAAACTTATTCCTAATCGACCTAGCATTAAAAAGCATTGCAATGAGGGAGCCTTCCCTATTCTGACCTCCCTCTAGCACGACCCGTTTCCCGAACAGCCAGGGGTGTCGGGAGTTGAAGAGCCCCTCACCAGCGAGGGGTTAACTTCCGCAGGAGGCTGAGCCCCCTCCAACGGGGAAGGAGGGTCACCCACCTGTAGAGAGAGAGAGAGAGAGAGAGAGAGAGAGAGAGAGAGAGAGAGCATCGAAGGTCAAGGTCACAAATGAAAGTCTGCACAATAACTTTTGAACCACTCAACATAAATTAATAAAACTTCTTGAAATACACGTTTGTTAGGAGAAAATTATACGTGCAAATGTTATATTGAAGTTACTAAGAAAAAAAATTAGGACAACGTTGCGGGTCAAAGTTACGTCTAAGTTACGCGAAAATTACGCCAAAGTTACTAATGAAAATTTAAGTTTTTTATTTTATAGTGTACTGTATATGGCATTTTTGTTTCACACAAAATCCAGGCATGGTCCTACTTGTTATTCCACATACACACACACACACACACACACACACACACACATATATATATATTATATATATATATATGATTGGTTTTATCAGTATACGAGTTTGTTCCTCCCTTTTACTCCTTTTAATTAAATTATAAAACTATTGATTAAAAAGATTAAAAGATTATTAAATATTAAAAAGAGCTGCAAGTGTTAATTGAATTGAAGTAAATATGCCTGTATTATATTTTGAAAATACTCTGGTTGTAATAAATGAATATATATATAATGTGAAAATTATTTCACGAAAGTAACACGTGAAAAATATTTATGATGAATAAAACCACGAAGGAAAGGAAACACAAAAGGTGCTCAAGCGCTTTCGTCTAATGACATCCTCAGGAACACTGAAGTACATAAAAGGTTACGGCCTATATATAGGTTACAGAAAAAAAAAATAAATAAATAACATACATACACACAAACATATATATATATATATATATATATATATATATATATATATATATGCAATAAACGGAGAAGTAAAATTAAAAATTAGAGGATTAACAAAGAGGCATACAGATTTGTAAGGAAAAATATCGATTTTTAGCACAAGATCAAATGAATTATAAAAATACAAATTTATACTGGAAATCTGCCCGGGTTTTTAACACTTTGCCTTTTAGAGTCAAGTTTCGATATATATAAAAATAAAATGAAGATTAAAAGTTAATAAAGTAGCATACCAGTTTACCAAAGATTTAGCGTCCTACCCTTTTTATCTAAATTTGTTTTGAAGGAATTCAAAACACAGGATCGAGTTGAAAAAGACCTTTGCTTATGTTGAAGTTATTTGAAAGTTGGATAATGGCAGACTCAAGAATATTTCTATTAACAATGTTGCTAGAATGAAATAAACTGAAGCATTATTCCAATCAATACAGTGGGATAACTCTGACAAATCGACAAAAAGAGCACTGGACAACTGTCCTGTTCTAACGGAATATTGATGCTGTTTTATACGTGTGTGCAAATCCTTTCCCGTCTGACCTATGTAAAAGGAATCACATTGTTTACACCCAATTTTATAGATAATGCCTGAATTATTGGTAGGGCTATTTTTTACTATTATATTTTTCACAATATTGTTATATGAAAATACTACATTAATATCCAAAAGTTTAAGTACATTAGCAATGCCTAAAAAGCCTGGGAAAAATGGAAGTACTAAAATATTTTTGACAAAGTACGAGTGTTATTATTGACACGATAGAAAGTTCGTTTTGCCTTGTTGAGACAAGATTCCATAAACGCAGATGGGTAACACAGATCACTTCCAATACCGTTGATTTTTTCCAATTCGGCATCGATGTATTCCGGACTGTATTGATTGGAATAATGCTTCAGTTTTATTTCATTCTAGCAACATTGTTAATAGAAATATTCTTGAGTCTGCCATTATCCAACTTTCAAATAACTTCAACATAAGCAAAGGTCTTTTCAACTCGATCCTGTTGTTTTGAATTCCTTCAAAACAAATTTAGATAAAAAGGGTAGGACGCTAAATCTTTGGTAAACTGGTATGCTAATTTATTAACTTTTAATCTTCATTTTATTTTTATATATCGAAACTTGACTCTAAAAGGCAAAGTGTTAAAACCCGGGCAGATTTCCAGTATAAATTTGTATTTTATAATTCATTGATCTTGTGCTAAAAATCGATATTTACAAATCTGTATGCCTCTTTGTTAATCCTCTAATTTTTAATTTTTATTTTTACTTCTCCGTTTATTGCATATATATATATATATATATATATATATATATATATGTGTAGATATGTATGTATATATGTATATATATGTTTGTGTGTATGTATGTTATTTATTTATTTTTTTTCTTTCTGTAACCTATATATAGGCCGTAACCTTTTATGTACTTCAGTGTTCCTGAGGATGTCATTAGACGAAAGCGCTTGAGCACCTTTTTGTGTTTCCTTTCCTTCGTGGTTTTATTCATCATATATATATATATATATATATATATATATTATATATATATATATTACACACTTTTCTTATATATACGTTTTGTATCCTAGAATAGTTATTTATGTCTTTAAATTTATCTTTTTTATGTATTTATTGAATCAATGAGTTTAATTTATTATTTATTGAGATAATTGCACTTATCTGTGTAGAGTAAATGTCCAGTAGCGAAGAAATAATACTTCGTGTCTTTGCTTTTTTGTAAAACTCTGAAGAAGGATTAAAGAAGGAAAAATGTAGGCTCCGAACGCTTGGCTCGTTGATCCATTTAAAGCGTCCTCCGTCCACCAGAGGGCGTTGAGGAGTGTGGTAACGCCATCAACCGGGAAAAATAAGTTCCATTTCAAAGGGGATCTTGTTCGGTTGAACCGAGTAAATTACGAGCGGCGGGTTCTTCACTGCGGTAGAATAGTACGAGTTAGAACTGAATGTTGCGCGCGATTGCGAAGTAATGCGCGAAGATAACTCTCCCTCCCACTGCGATGTTGCGAAGGAAGAAAACTCGCAATATTGCGGCATTCGCACTCCGCTCTAACCTAGCCATTATTATTACTCTCCACACCGTATCCTCATTTCTTAGGCTGATTTGACCAGTACATAGCCGGATTAGCCACTTCAATCTTTGTTCGCTTTCCCACTTGGGACACGCGCTTTCTTATGAATGCGTTTGACACATTTGCCGACCACATCGTCGGAAGTGGTGGTGCTACTGCTGCTGCTTGTAATTTTTTATCCTCTCGTAAGTCGTAGTAATAACTTGTCGAGAGAACATTTTATCGACTTTTTTTTTTCTTTTTAGATAAAATAGTTAGGTTAGGTTAGGTTGGGTTGGGTTGGGGAACTGGAGCTTCGATGAAATTTCCCGTCGCGACAAAATGTCTACAGATAAAAAAAAATTCTCGCGTATTTCAACAGATAAAATGTTATAACTCCCAAAGATTGGTTTTTAATTGTTACGTATATAGGAATTACGTAACAGCTGACGTCTGCGGGCGAGTGTTTACCTTCAGTTAGTCCAGTTTATCGGAAAAAAAAGCATCTGATATTTATGAAGGTAGCTGAGTAAAATTTTCAACCTCTTTCCAACCTTCGATAGATTAGGTTAGGTCACGTCGAGCTGTCACTCATCGGCGAATGTTTTCCCCATTTTTACGACAATTTGGGTATAGCTCCGGCTTTGTTAATGTTCTTTAATGTTATTTAATTCATTATATTTACATTACTAAATAGCTGCGTCGATTCATTTCATGGCTTGAACCAATGTTCTTGTTTCCGAGTTAGAACTTCTTCAACCATTTTTAAGCTCTTTTCTAATGCCTTGACAATGACTGTGGCTCGCATTTACTGTATTATCTTAATAATTAATAATAATAAATATAATTATTGCACTACTGATAGTACAAGCCCGTGACTCGTAAACAACAGATTGCAGATGACCTCAAAATTCATCAAATGACCGTACAAAAAAATCCCGAAAGTAATGTGCCACCGTCTCTACTAGAATGTAATATGCAGTTTTTTGCATTTTGTTGCTCAACTAATGAAGTTTTTTCTTGATTTACAAGTTGTAATCTGAGTGTGAAGTTGCTATTGATAGAAGCTTGAACGAAAATGGCGACTACACGGGAGAAAGCTCAATGTGTAATCTGGTTTGTAAAGCTTGGACTATTTGCACTTTATACGCGTAAAGATGTAATCTCTCGCGTACAACTTTGTGTACCGTTGATCTTGGTAGCTGCAGTTCACTTGAGGCACGACGAATAGACTTTCTAGGGCTGCGTTGGATCGTCTCTTGGACGAGTCTTGGCGAGTCAATCACACTTCCTGTCTCCCAAAAATTCCGTTGAACAGTTGTCACCGATTTCGACTCCGCAAACATTGAGCTTTGTCCTGTGTAGTCGCCATTTTCGTTCAAGCTTCTATCAATAGCAACTTGACAATCAGATTACAACCTGTAAATTAAGAAGAAAAACTTCATTAGTTAAGCAAAAAACTGCATTATTCTCTCTCTCTCTCTCTCTCTCTCTCTCTCTCTCTCTCTCTCTCTCTCTCTCTCTCTCCTGTTTTGTAATAAAATTTTAAAACCGGAACAGGACTTTGTGAACACCCTGTAGATATTCAAAGGACGTGTTCTTTCTATATATGGAAAAGCTAAAAACAAATGGTTTGTAATTTCAGAAAACATACACAGTACCTTTCATTCATATTTTATTTATTTAAAATATATAAAAAACTTCGGATATATAAATTAACTAACTGAAATAATGAGCAATAATTTTCTCTTTCTCTGCCATGACTTGATGAGGGCATTATTGACGATCCGAAAGGTAAAACTGGAGATAACTTAACTGGACGCTTTAAATTAGAGTGTCCTCTGTAAAGTTATGACGTGTGAATTAATAAATGATAGTTTAAAGAACTCGTTCTTGATTATAGAAATGTGTGAATTTGCCTGTATTCAGTTGTGTGTGTGTGTGTGTGTGTGTGTGGTGTGTGTGTGTGTGTGTGTGTGTGTTACCTTTAGTTTCGTTATTTTCGAATGAATTATATAATTTGTGTTTCTCTCGGACGAGATTGTTAGACACCAATTGAGGCGTATAGAATAGAAAGGGCGTACGCCCAAAAAGCAAGTTTTGAGATAAACGCATTTATTAAAGTTAGCGAACGTTATTACTCGTTAACGACTGAACCGAGTTTAATAGTTTTGGTCTCAAGCCCGTGTGGGGACGTGTCACACCCACGGAATACAGCGTGCCGATTGTTTACTGCGCGAAAACGAGATATCGGGAAACCGGGGGATACGCCTGTGCTATTCTAATGGCCTCAATTGACCAGGGAAGTGCTCCGGGGGGCCTTAGTTGATCTTTTTCCTTATCTCATCTACCCTGTGAGCAGTCCAGCCTGCTCTCAAACACACACTTCTACTTCTATTCTTCACTACACATGCGTGCATTTTACGCACTACGCAACCTCATATATATATATATATATATATATATATATGCACTAGAATCACAAAATAACACGTGACCTTATTAATAAGCAAACAACCACAAGGAAAAGGAAACACAAAGTCCGAGCGCTTTCGTGATATATTCACATTATCAAGGAAGAACAGAAAATAGACGGAGATTACAAAGTATTTGAGTTAAATAGACAAGCAAAAAATTCACAATTGGCACCTCAAATTAAAGGCCTTAAAGCCCTCTAAAGATTTTTTTCCCCCAAATTGATAACATAATCTGTAGGCAGCTAAATAACTGAATAAAAAATATATACTGTATAGATGAAATTAGACAAAAATAAAACCAATACAGAGAACAAAAATTATTATAATGGTTATTAACATTTAATTAAAACAGGCAATTAATAGGCAAGAATTTAATGAAAAACAAATAGATGACGTAGATAACAAATAGAAAACATAATCTGTAGGCTTCTAATCATCCCATTGATTGGAAAAATGCTTCTAAATTAAGGTTTAGTAAATCTATTGTTAGCAGAAATATATTGGAATCAAGTGTGATCAAGAATAATGCGGATTTGGTCTTTAATATTAGCCCTGGGTTGTACAAATTAGATTCGTATATTGTCAGTAAGTTGGCGATGGGCCTACTGTTTTCTTAATTGCATTTTTGCCTCTTAATGGTTTGCCCTGGTTAAATAAATAAATATTATTGTAAGAACTGTTAACATTCTTATGTGTCTAGTTTAATTGTAATATTTCTTTCGTGTATAATCTTTGGTTGCTGGGTGGTTTATTGGATATTTGAAGTGGGTTGCTGTTGGGATAACTATTTTTTCCAGAGTGTTTGTTGAAATTTTGTAATAATTCTGTAAGACGATGGCAACTTTCCCTTTGTTTTCATTAATTTCGGGCCTTGTAATTTTTCCTATTTCAATTAAATATTAGTGTTAATAACCATTATAATAATTTTTTTTTTTTTTTTTTTTTTTTTTTTTTGTACTGGTGTTTTGTCTAATTTCATCTGTATAGTAATTAATCAGCCTACAGATTATGTTTTCTATTTGTTATCTACGTCATCTATTTGTTTTTCATTAAATTCTTGCCTATTAATTGCCTGTTTTAATTAAATGTTAATAACCATTATAATAATTTTTGTTCTCTGTATTGGTTTTATTTTTGTCTAATTTCATCTATACAGTATATATTTTTTATTCAGTTATTTAGCTGCCTACAGATTATGTTATCAATTTGGGGGAAAAAAATCTTTAGAGGGCTTTAAGGCCTTTAATTTGAGGTGCCAATTGTGAATTTTTTGCTTGTCTATTTAACTCAAATACTTTGTAATCTCCGTCTATTTTCTGTTCTTCCTTGATAATGTGAATATATCACGAAAGCGCTCGGACTTTGTGTTTCCTTTTCCTTGTGGTTGTTTGCTTATATATATATATATATATATATATATATATATATATATATATGTATGTATGTATGTATGTTAACCCCTCTGTCTATGGCCTTGGGCGGTTCGAGGTTGACGGGGGTTCTGGTTAGGTGGCAGCAACGGATTGTTACCTTGGAGTAGCTGGTACTGTGCACTGTGTGCAGGAAATCGCAGTAGTTTCTCTTATACTATCCGATTTCTTCTTGTAGGGGATCGGAGGATTCTGTGAAGCTTACTAAATTCTCTAAGGGTTCCCCGATTCTTCTTGTAGCGTATCGGGAAATTATTTTTCTCTATTTTAAGACTAAGTTCTCTGAAGAAAGCAAGGCTCGAAGGAGAAGACAAAGATATTCTCTTACTGTAGTTTATTGCTAAAATGTTACAGGTAATGCTCAGCCTCTAAGTCAGATCAGACAAAATCAGAATAAACACTGGAGAAATTCTACACGTTTATATACCTAAATTTTAATGACATCATTATTATTTAATTCTGACCTGTTTTGTTTTTTATTCTCAATAGGCTGAACTATTTTGCAAAATATTTAAAGATAAGGTAAATATTTTAGATGTACCAATGTCTAGACAGATAAGCAAGATATTTGAAGATGAAGCCATATTTTTATTTTAAACCGCATATTGATAGATCTGATGTTATCATGATCTGCCGAGTTAACTAAAAATGGAAATTGAAATATGCATTTTATTATGAATTACAATTAAACATGCATATGAGCCAAAATTAAATGCTTAAAATTTAAGATTGGGTGTTAAGCAAGACATGACTTCATCTTTTACAACGAAGAGAGAATATATAAAGAAAATGAACATTGCAGAATTTAACACGATTACATTATTAAGCTAAATCTAAAAAAGTGATTAAGTAATTTAAAAAGAAATAATTCATCAATTATTCAACAAAAATATAATAGAAAGAAAATAAAAAATTTATCCGAACTTGCGTTTCATATACAGATAGCGTTACGCGAGTTTGGACTCTATATGCAAAAATGAATATAAGAATACAGGGGTTTATAAAGCCCCTATCTATTTCGGTGAAAACGTAGCAAAAAGGGTAAAATTCAATAACAATATAATAGAAGGTATACATTTAATGAATATTTAAGCATATGATTCTACATGAGCACCACCAGTATCTCTACAGATTTCGAATCTATCAACAGCATTACGGAACACATTTTGAAGCATGACACGGGTTATTTTTGTAGCTGCTGTCACGATACGAGCACGTAAATCTTGCAGATCTATAACCCTCGTTTCATAGACGTTTGATTTGATAAAGCCCCATGTAAAGAAATCCAAGGGCGTTAGGTTAGGAGATTGAGCCATCCAGGGCCTGTTGCCTCCACGTCCGATCCACCGATTTGGAAATCGTTCATTTAGGTACTCCGAACAATGTTTGCGTAATGATAAGGTGCCCCATCTTGTTGAAAGACGACGGTGTTTAAAATGCCATCTGAATGAAGCTGGGACATTTACGTGCTCGTATCGTAACAGCAGTTACGATACGATATATATATATATATATATATATATATATCAGGTCATCCCATAAGTAATGTCGTTTTTTACGATAAATTCAGTTTAAACTAGTCCTACTCGGTTTAAGCATAAATTTTCCGAAGGTTATATCTAAGAGGAGATTTATCGTGTTTCGCTACATACTTTACAGACCTTGACCAGTGAAGACGTGTGTTTTGCTTTGTGTACCCCTCATAACATGGCGGTATCAGAAGAGCATATCAGGCATATAATGCTTTACGAGTTCAAAAAAGGGAATAGTGCTACTGAAGCAACGCGAAACATTCAGGACGTTTATGGCAACGATATTCTCCATGTGAGGAAATGTCAAAGATGGTTTCAAAAGTTTAGGAATGGTGACTGCTGTTTGACAGATGCAGCACGCTCTGGACGCCCTGCTGAGTTTGATGATGACCTGCTGTTAGCCGCACTTGAAGAAGACTGTCCAACAACTGTCGAAGAATTGGCCCAGAAACTCAATTCATCCCCGTCCACCATCCATCGACATTTGGTACAACTCGGGAAAGTGCCACATGAATTGTCGGTCGACAATCTGAGGGTGCGGGTAAACATTAGCACAGCTCTTCATTCCCGTGAACTCCAAGATCCGTTTTTGCACCGTTTAGTGACTGGTGATGAAAAGTGGATACTGTACCAGAATGTTAAGCGCCGTCGACAGTGGGTTTGTGCCGGAGAAGCAGCGACACCACAGCCAAAACCAAATCTTCACCCTCGGAAGGTGTTGCTTAGTGTTTGGTGGGATAAAGGTGGTGTAATACACTTTGAAACCTTACCACACAACCAAACAATCACCGCTCAAGTCTACTGTCAACAACTGGATCGATTGAACACTGCACTAAAAGAAAAGAGACCTTCTTTGGTTAATCGGAAAGGAATCGTGTTCCGCCACGACAACGCACGTCCTCATACCGCTCGGATCACTTCTGCAAAAATTGAGGAGCTTGGGTGGGAAAAACTTCCACATCCTCCATATTCTCCAGACCTTGCGCCTTCAGATTATCATCTCTTCAGGAGTCTGCAAAACTATCTTGACGAGAAACAGTATACTTCTTAAGATGACCTGCACACCAGTCTTTGTACGTTTTTTGGCTCAAAACCGCCTGAATTTTATAAACATGGCATTGAAAAGCTTGTAGGACGTTGGCAGAGTATCATTGATTCCGTTGGAAAATATATACTAGATTAAAAAGTTTCAGTTGAGTTTTTTTTTTGTCCTTCAAATTCCGATCTAAAAAACGACATTACTTATGGGATGACCTTATATATATATATATATATATATATATATATATATATATATATATAATGTGAAAAGAAGAACCACCGCATAAATATACATTTATTTAATAGCGCTAGACGTTTCGGGAACCCTGGTTTCTATCTTTTGTAGCTAAAAAATAAATCTTACAATTAAAATTACAATTAAGAAATTGTTACAAAATTTTGCTTTTAAAATAATAATCTTAACTAATTTTAATTACAACTTTTACTTTTTAGCTGCAGAAGGTGAAAACTATAGTTTCCGAAACGTCTTAGCGCTATTGAATAAATGTACATTTATGTGGTGGTTTTTCTCTTCATCTCTAGAGTGAGATTCTCTAGAAATAAGTCCATTTGCAACACACACACACACACACACCACACACACACACACACACAGAGGGTGGGTCAAGATAAAGTAGCCCCATTGAGTTTTGTTAAAAGAAATAATGGGGCTACTGTTTCTTGGGGCACCCTGTATATATACACTGTGTGTATATATATATGTATGTATATAGGTTATTTGAATGTGTTTCGTGGAGAGTATTCTAAAAACAAGTCTCGCAGTTCCAAGAAAGAATTTTTGCTTCGTTGATGCTTGCTAATTGAAATGTAAAATTACTTTTCCAAATAAAATTTGAATTTTATTAAATTTTATTTTGCCATAAATTGAAATTTATGTTGCAAATCAGTCTTCTCTTTGGCTTCGTTGCTTTGTAGCAGGTTAAGGTGGGTGAAGTTAGGTTAAATTAGGCAAGATTAGTTACGTTACGTTAGATTTTTTATGCAGTAAGGGCCAAGGGCGAATGCCCGCAAAAACGCCCTTCCCCTCAAAGAAGAAGAGCCAAAATCAAGGTCCAGGGTTTTCGAGAAGTCTGGGTACTCTGCGTTTGAAAAAGTGGAAGTCGTAGACGGGTGGAAAGATGGATCGAGGAAGATTGTTCCAGAGTTGACTAGTTGAATAGATGAAAGATTCAAAATACCGATTAACCTTTACGTTAGAGAGTTGGACAGTAAAGGGATGAGTGTGTAGAAAGTCTGGTACTGTGTGCGCTCTCCTTCGAGGAGGAAGCATGCAGTTAGAGAGAGTTCAGAAGATCAGTGTCCGTTATAATAGCGATTGTAAAGAGAGAGAGAGAGAGAGAGAGAGAGAGAGAGAGAGAGAGAGAGAGAGAGAGAGAGAGAGAGAGAGAGAGAGAGAGAGGACAGAAGACAGTGAGTAAGAGGCGGGGAATTGAAGAGCCGAAAAGCCTTTTACTCCATACAGGGGCGGACAAGACCCATGTACAGAGACAGCAACCGAGTGGGGGGGTGAAGAAACCGCGTTAGTTTCCGTTTGCCACTAGGTACGTTAGTAAGTTCTATCGGTTTGGGTTGGTTTAGTTTGATCTAGTTTTGACTGAGTGAGTAAGGTTTTACCGAGTTCGGGGCTCAACTCCAGATGATACTGGTAATGATAGTCCGGGAGTTAGTGCAATGAACCGCATTAAATGTTAGCCTGAGCGTTATGCCACTTCCTGGCCCTCCTCACTCATCATTAAGTAAGGTTAAGACTCCCTTTCATGAACGGGTAAGTCTTGTTAGAAAGAAAGCGCTTTGCGATCATTAAAGTGAAAGTTGTTTGAAAGAATTTGCCTGTTGACATCCCATAAATGTGATGATGTAGTGATCTACATACACTCAGTTCAATCAATACTTTTAAATATTATGAAGTTTAATGTACACATTTGGAGAGAGAAATCAGTTCTAATAGTATTGTATCCTGTAAACCAACGATGTCTAACTGACGGCCGGCGAGGCAGTTTCATTTTGTCTCCAGCCTTGAAATATTCACACAAATACAGATAGTTCGCCAATCGTCGCACTCCGAATGGTCGCACATCCGCTTCTTCGCATTAATCCCCTCTATATATAACCTCTGATTCATTGTACATCACCACATCATCGCATCATTTCACTCTCATTTTTCCGCCTATTTAAAGTTTTTAGATGTTCATTGCACGTCTGGAGTACTATAACGGCTTGGTGTCCCGTGCCATCTTCCGCCTTTCTTTGGGCTCCAGATGTTAGTACTTTGTCAGGTGTTGAACGTGTAGTGCGTGACTGTTCGCTGTGCATCATTAAATAATGCTTTTCATCCTTTTCCAAGCATTAATTTTGGCCTCACTACTGCTCATCTGTATTGTTGGTATGGACGGTGATGTAATGAGCCAAACCCTTTTTAACTGAGCTTGCATCACATACGAGGAGTGATCAAAAAGTATCGATAATTTTATTGCTACGGACAAATGAATGCAAATAAGAAATAACCGTTTACATATGTGTCTTCCTGCCCTCTGGCGTCTGCAGTCTGAAGCAAAATCTGCTACCATGAGTCAGTAGTTGGTTGGAGCGCTTAAAAGGAGGGTGTGTTTTTGCAGTACGTATAAATCTCTGAAATGGAGCAACGCGCGGTCGGAGACGAACGAAATGATTAAAACAGCTTTTGGAAATGATACTCTCAGTGTAGGTAACGTTTACAAGTGGCACAAAAAGTTTAAAAATGGAGAAACATCGCTTGAAGATAAGGAACGCAGTGGCCGCCTTTCCACTTCTCGTACGGATGAAAATGTCCAACAGATTCGATTTCTGGTACGAGCAAATGTTTCTCCATTTTTAAACTTTTTGTGCCATTTGTAAACGTTAGCTACACTGAAACCATCATTTCCAAAAGCTGTTTTAATCATTTCGTTCGTCTCCGAACGCGCGTTGCTCCATTTCAGAGATTTATACGTACTGCAAAAACACACCCTCCTTTTAAGCGCTCCAACCAACTACTGACTCATGGTAGCAGATTTTGCTTCAGACTGCTGACGCCAGAGGGGAGGAAAACACATATGTAAACGGTTATTTCTTATTTGCATTCATTTGTCCGTAGCAATAAAATTATCGATACTTTTTGATCACTCCTCGTACAGTCTGGCTCACAATTATGAACGGGTTAACAGCGAGGTTAATCGACATTAGTTCTGTTCGGTAGTTGAATGGGTGACCCTTCTCCGCATTCAGATGATGTAGTGACCCTTAGGTAGTTGTGATCCCACGCAAAACTGTAGGTTTCCTCCGTCACACGACCTTTGCTGTTAGGAAGGAGGTTAAACGTGGCTACTAAAAAATTATTATTGGGAGGAGAAAATAAAGATACGTAGAAGAATATTTATTGATATTAGGAATGGAGGCTTGTAACATACGGATATACTAATATATATTTTTCCTACTTTTATGCACAATTATTCGCCAAATCTAAAATCATACATTACAGATAATATTTAAAACACAAAAGAAATATATATATATATATATATATATATATATATATATATATATATATATATCCAATTGAAGAAAAATATATCCGAAAAAAATTTGTGGTAAAATTATATATGAAAAATAAATGTATAACGATATACTGTATATATATATATAATTTTTCTCAATATTTATATACATGGCTCTCTATTCAATGATTTTAAGCATGCAAATTCAAATATCATATACATACATATATCTACTTCTTAGGCTTATAGCGTAATCGTGTGTGTGTGTGTGTGTGTGTGTGTTGTGTGTGTGTGTGTCCTAAAAAGAAATTTACCCATTAGGCCGAACAGGTTATTCATTTTTTTATTTTTAAATATTTAATCACTTTCGCTTGTGTTAAAGTATTGGAGTGTGGTTCTGTAAGAAAGTTTAAGATTTTTTTTTTTTTTTTTTACTCTACAATGATTATTTTTTCGAATTTCAACTGTGTTAGGATTTTGATGAAAAAAAAAAAAAAAAAACTTGGTCAAATAAGTCGTCGCTTATGTTTCCTCAAACTTTATACACCTTCTGATTTGTTTTAGGTTAGATTAGGTTAACCTGAATTAACCTAGCGTAACCCGTCTCAAAAAAGTAGGTCACACAAGAAAAACCGACTTATTTATAAAGTTCAACCTTATTGGTAAAAATGTGGCTTACTACTCGTATCGGCGCTATTTGGGGATTTAATTATATATATATATATATATATATATATATATATATATGATTTTTTTTGTATACCTTTTATTCCAGACAAAAGCTCACATCTGATTACTACTATTTACAAATTTGAAGCATATTTCCCACCACACACACACACACACACACACACACACACACACACACACACACAACAAAGAGTTACGTTCGCTCCTATTCGGTGCTATCTTTTGTATTACTTTCCTCCTACATGCAAAATAGCTACTACTGTGTTGTGGGAGAGTTTTGGTTTGGGAGGGGTTCAATTTAGGTTAGGTTAAGTTATCCTAACCTAAGTAAAATAAAACAAAACAAAACCAAGAACTGGGTATGTAAAATCCTGAGGTAGCATGTAGCAGTAGTAATTTCATTTAGTTTTTTAATTAAAATCCTAACGAATGAAATTCGAAAAAAATAATCGTTGTATACGATAAAAGAGCGCATTCTCTAAACTTTTTAATGATACTCCTACTTACTTGAATGCAAGTGGAAGTGATTAAAATTTTGAAAATAAAAACAAAAGATGTAACATGTAGGAGCTAATGTAATTTCAACGACCACCGAAGAAAATGTAGGAGGAATTTTCACTCATAAGTGTGTGTGTGTGTATAATATATATATAATATATATATAAATAAAAAATTGTAATGCTAATTATAAATGTTTTATGTACTTATAAATAACACTTTTTATATTTTATACATATACGTGTATACGATATACTTATAAAACTATTGTTGGGCAACAATCAAACATTATAGAAAAAGTTATTGAGTATCAAAGTAAAGGCGATTAAGCAGAGAAGCGCGATACCAATCAATGTTCTCTGAACAGCACCTGTTCGTGGAAAGAAATAATATGTACAGATTAGTCAAAGGTTACGTTATAGTAGGTAGTCATTATTTTAATTTTAGATGCTTATTGAATTTTAATTGAATTGAATAACCTTTATTAATAATAAAATAAATGCGTTGCTTTTACAATTTACATTGACAAATAATTGTGAAGCTCGACTATTTATTTTATTTAATTTGGCCCTTAAGCTTTAGGCTTTATTGGGCTCTTTTCTTTCCCTGGGCTTATTCTCGTACGGTTATATTTTATTTTGTTTTATTAAGTATTCACGCACTCCATATTATAAAGAGTTCTTTTAGAACTAACCAAATGCTTGATTAGGGCGGCTTTAAGGCTTGAATCTCTTTTGAATTGATATAAAATTAGATTAATTCACCCCTTAAATATAATAACCAAAAAAATGCTTTGAAAAGAAATCGTGTGGAGGTGTCCGCTAAACAAAGAGTTCTTTTATACTTTTGAACGTGATAGAAAAAGTTCTTTTTAAATTCTTCCTAGATTAAAAGTACTTCATGTTAAAAAAAAAAAAAAAAAAATTGATTATGGGGGGACGTGGTTTTAAGAATGTGTGAAAGTATTTTGATAAATACAATATGTGTATATGGGTCTCCTTTTAATCAGATCGAAGAATATGTAAAACGAGCATTTGGTTTTACTCGATAGTATTTTCTAAGGGACACGGCGGGATATATAGATAGATAAACAGATAGATAAGTAGGTAGGTAGGTAGGTAGATATAGATGAATATCTCGTAGATTATTTACAAATAATTTATAAAATTCTAGATACGAGTAAAGTTGAATTTCATTTGGGAGAGAACAAATTAGCGTAGTAATTTTGCTTAAACATGCCTTAAAGTTGGAATTAAAGTCGAAACTAAAGTTCAGAGTAATAATAAGATAGTAAAATAAAATCATAAAATGAATTGTGATGTTTTTTCATACAAAAAAAAAATAAATAAACAACCCCAGACCGTCAAAATGGAGGACGAGGAAATGAGAGCTTAGGAGAAAATGAAATATTTTTATTAGAATTTTCCACGTTTCGTCACATGTATATGACCCGTTCTCATAAAAAAAATCAGAAAGAATACGAGCCTCATTCTGACCCTTGATAAGGGAAGTCATGTTTATGCGAAACGTCGAAACTCTGTAAATATTTAATTTATTTTCGTGGGTCTTTATTCACTTTTGCTTTTTAATTCAAACTGAAATGAGGTAAAAACAGTTTTTTCAGGTAATAACGAGGAATCTAGTGTATCACTTCTCATTCCCATTCAAATTCCTATTCCTATCTATGGTGTCGTCTCTTTGCCCGGCAACCTCCACCCCCCCCCCCCCCCCACACACACACTTACCGGCGGTGTGGCCCTCCAGCAAAGAGGGTCTTAGACTGGACGTTTCCCTGGCCGTGTGAAGAACCTTGGATTCGTGGAGTCCCTTGATCTGAGCCCTGCATTGGAGGGTGATCATCCCATGGCGGAAGTGACTACTGCGGGCGATGACCTCCAGACGGAGGAACGAAGCCATTGGTCGGGGCACGTCTGAAGGGTTGTACCCGTGGTAGTAGTGGCGAGGGGCCAGCTCAGCTGGAGTTGCCTGCGAGTACAGTGTCTAACTAAGGATAACTTAGATTAAGTTTAAAAAAACAAAAGGTTAATTTAAGCTTAATTAAGTTAGTTTAGGTTAAGTTACATTAGTTACGTTTGTTTAAGTTATGTATAGGTTGACTTGGTTTACGTTGAATTGGTTCACGTTGAATTGGTTCGCATAAAGTTATATGTAAGGGTATAGGGTTAGGCTAGGTTTGCTAACAGTTTTCCTTATATTATAGTGACTATACTTATCCTGTAGTTCTTGCTCTATCACGTATAAAGATTATCGACAAATTGTTATATATAAAGTCTTGTAAATTGAACTTCAATAAAAATAGCATATATATATATATATATATATATATTATATATTATATATATATATTATATATACAAACGTGTGTGTGTGTGTGTTATTTAATAAATTTTTTGATGTATAAATTTTGTATATATATATATGTGTGTGTGTGTGTGTATGCATGCAAAATCATACACAGAGCTTCAACCTGAAATCTCTATTGAAAAGTTAACAGTGAATTTCATTCCATCAATTTTGTTCCAAATAGTTGAGGCGTTACTATTTCCGTTTTGGACGAAGACGAACACTCTTCTACACCAAAAAATAACGACAAGAACATTTATCGCTCACTTGCTCTAAGACGAGAAAACTGTAAAAACCTAAACAAGTTCTCAACTTCGGCATTGTCATTCGGAATAAAATCCTAGTACAGTACTACTGTCCTCGACGTTTAAACGAAATTTTTGGAAGAGTATTCCAGGCACGTGACGGAGGAGGATTGGGATGGAGCTTCCGAAATGGTATATGGATTCCATTTACCTCTCTGTCATTAATGAACCAAGTCAAGGATGCGGGTGGTACGGAAGGTGATGTTGAGCAGGTGATGTTAATCAGTTCTCCGAGTTGGTACTCTTCTCGCGTCCCAGTCAGAACAGGAATTCCTTTTGGGAGGTCTGTGCGAAGGAAAGTTTTTGTTCACGGGTAGTTTAGTAGTTTAGGGCAATAATTACACGCACGTGGCTGTTATTTAAACGCGTAAACTCATTAGCGCAAATATACAGAAAACAACACTTGATTATTTAAACCAGATAAATTGTTTAACTACGCAGCAACCGACCCTCAAGTTTAATTCAACTTTGTCACGTTTACATAAACCATCCATTTTTGTTACCAGGAAAATAAGTAGAGTTAGTGCAATCATATAGGTGATTTTACCATTTGCAATGGTTGTCAAGTAGATCTGATTGTACCCAAGTAGTAGTAACGGTAATGAATTTACACGTTTAGATAGCAAATGATACGCATTCAGTATAATTTATAACGACTCTCTCCTAGTAACACTTCGGATATATATACAGGGTGTCCCATAAGTCCGGCATCATAGGAGAAATTCATATTTTGCTATTTCTACAAACCATAATTCATATTTTTCTTATGCTCGCGATGCCAATTTCCCATCCACCATTCTGTTCAGTGACGAGGCTGTTTTTTATGGAAATAGTGAGGTAAATCGACAGAACACCCGCTACTGGTCTCAAAACAACCCTCACTGGTATACCTCTTCAAAGGAACAAGGCGCATCTCGGGTGATGGTATGGTGTGGAATTTGGAAGGATCGCATCATGGGCCCCCTCTTTTTCGATGAACATGTCACTGGAGGCACCTACCTACGTATGCTCAAGGAAGAAGCATTTCCCAGTGTCTTGAACGAAGAAGGAAATTTCCCAACATGGTTCCAGCAAGACGGCGCTCCTGCACATTACAGCACCCAAGTAAGGGAATACCTGTACGAACAATTCCCTGGTCTTTGGATAGGACGTCGAGGGCCTGTGGAATGGCCAGCTAGAAGCCCGGATCTCACGCCACTAGATTTTTATCTCTGGGGCCACTTGAAAGCGCTGGTATACGCAGAGAAAATTAGGCGTGTTGAACATTTGCGGCAGCGCATTATTGGGACATGTAACACCATTACTCCCGACATCATTCACCGTGTGCTTGCTGACTGGGTATCACGTCTGAATTTGTGTATTGAAAACAATGGTGGACATATTGAGCACGTTCTGTAAATAAAAGCTTTTGTTTTGCCTTTTTTTATTATTTTTCCTATGATGCCGGACTTATGGGACACCCTGTATATATATAATATATATTATATATATATATATATATATATATATATATATATATATATATATATATATATATATATATATAAAATGTATTTGTGTGTAAGCGCACACGTTATTATCTTACCTACTACTTGAAGTACGGCAGATTTGACGAGTGTTTTGAAAAATGGACCGTCTGTCAACACTTCGCATTTGAAGCGACCAGAAGTTTTGAAGTCCACTTTTTCAACACTAAATGTTGGTCATCAGATTCATTTTCCTGCAAAGTTAATACAAATCATTTCGCTTCATTAGTCTATAATATAAAAAGTAATCTTTCTGAGTACTTTCGCTCTTACTTTATTCCTTTTGAGAGAGAGAGTTACAAGGAAAAGAAATACCTCAAAAGGTCTTGCGGCCCATACCAAGGAGGTACCAATGGCAACCGGTGCCACGGAAAATTTTCTACACACTCAAATAGTGTGCAAGATTTGGTCTAACCTTTACTTGAACTGATCCACAGAGGAACTGTTCACAACTTCCGAAGGTAACCTGTTCCATGTGTCACAGATCTTATACGTAAAGTAATTCCAACACACACTAGTCCTAAACCGTTTCAAATCCAACTTCCAACCATTGTTGCGAGTTGGGTTATCATTTAAACTAAACATGCTACTAAAATCGACATCGTTGAACCCGTGTAAGAATTTGAAAACCTCGATCAGTTGACCGCGCAGCCTCCGAGTTTCCAGCGAAAACAAGTTCAGGGCGCGTAACCGTCGATTGTAGCCCATATGCCTAACGGAAGGGATTAACTTTGTGGCCCTCGCCTGAGGAACCCCACGAGTGACCGAGGCCCAACCCGAACTAACCCCTTTAATTACAACCCTCTGCCGCCTATTCTTCAGCCAGTTTTCAATCACCTACCTACTTCCCCACGATACCCAGCCCTCACTTTCGCCATTAGCGGCGGTGAGGTACCTTATCAAAGGTTTCTGAAAGTCGAGATAAAGTATATCAATCGCCCCACTCTTATCATACTCACACCAACATGACGTGGAAAAAACTCGAGCAAGTTGGTGAGAACACGACCTATGCCGTCTAAACCCATGTTGGGAGTCCCCAAGCAGCTTGTAGGAATCCAAATGGTCAACGATCCTATCCGCTATTGTCCCCTGTAATAATTTACCTACAACTGAAGTGAGACTAATGGGACGATAGTTCCCTGGACTTTCGTGATCCCCTTTCTTAAAGATAGGAGTCACGTTGGCTTCCCTCCAGTCACCAGGCACCTGGCCCATCAACGATTTGTTGAAGACTGTAGCCAGGTGGGGAGCCACTTGGTCGCGCACCTCCCGCAACACTCTGGGGAGAAACTGGTCTGGCCCAGGAGCCTTAAACGCGCTCAGTTTGTCTATTCTATCGGCAACGACTGTCGCGCAGAGCTGGGCAATAAATACATTGAATGTATTTAAATACTAAATACTAAATACATGGGAGAAATGTATTTAAATACTAAATACTAAATACATTTTACGAATGTATTTAGATACTAAATACAAAATACATCAATTGTATTTAAATACATTTGTAAATACATTTTAAATACATACAAATTTTAACATATGCATTCACTAATTCACTAAGCCATGACACGCACACGATAAAGAAATCAACCGCTTTCGACTAAGAGTGGCACACAACTGATTGAACTGACACGTTGAAACATGAACCATGCTGTACTACACTGTCGACGCGTCGTACTGTGCTAGTACAGAACGTGTATTAAACCAGTAAAAGTATTTACATTTTTATATTTGAGTATTTAAATACATTGTATTTAAATACTCATTAAAGTATTTAAATACTATATTTAAATACATGAAAAACAATGTATTTATAAATACAGTTCTAAATACACAAATGTATTTAAATACGTATTTAAATACAAATGTATTTAAATACTGCCCAGCTCTGCTGTCGCGGTACATCGAACACTATCCAGGCCAGCACTTCGTGCCTCACGCCTGCCTCGGGGATGACTCGGGTGTCCTCCCTGGTGAACACTCCCGCAAAGTACTCATTAAGTACGTTAGCGATGTCCGCGTCGGAGGTCCGCAGAACGCCGCTTCTAATGGGCTTTCTACTATTAACATAACTGAAGAACTCCTTAGGGCTTGCAGAGGCTTGCCACCCGTAGTTCTTCGTTACGTTTCGCTAGCCTAACCTTCGCCTTCACTTCCCTACACAGGCGAACATACGCTTCAGTGTTCTCATGGGAACGATTGGCCTTCGCCCTCCTATATGCTACTTTCCTATTTCGGATAGCCGAAGCGATGTCACGATTGAGAGAGAGAGAGTTACAAGGAAAAGAAGTACCTCAAAAGGCCTTGCGGCCCATACCGAGAGAGAGAGAGAGAGAGAGAGAGAGAGAGAGAGAGAGTAATAATCCGAATGGAAGATGATATTGCTTATTTATTAAGAGTTCAAGACTCGGTTACAAATGTAATTAAATGAATGCATTTAACATAGAACGATTCTATTTCTTTGAACTGCACAGTCATTTCTCATACGAAGAAAGAAAACTGTATATGGCTTGTTTGTGAACACACACACACACACACACAGGTACGTTATCAGATATTAAAGGCGTATGTAATAAGTTTAAAAAGTGAACTCCAAAGTTTTTAAAGGAAATCTCCGCAATTCATGGAATTAAAATTTTACTCCCGTTAAAGAGCTTTTGTTTATATAATTAAGTAGGAAAAAATCGCAGGTACTTTTTAGGTAGTAAAGAAAACTTTTATTTAAAGGCAAACTGACATATTTTAATATTGAATTTTTATGGCTCTGAATCATTGGATGAAATAAAAAGTATTTTGCTGATAAAATGTAATGTTCAGTAATAAAACTATTTTTATAGTATATGAAGGGCAAGTGAAGAGAGATACGTTAAAATATATTATCATCATATACGTTAAACTTTATTGCTTTTATGTTCTTCAGATTTTAATTTTATTAGGCTCGCAATATATTAGACATACAATAACAATTATTACTATTCCAAATTTAGCTAGTTTAATTACACACACACACACACACATATATATATATATATATAATATATATATATATATATATATATATATATATATATATATATATATACAGGGTGGGCCGAAAGTCTGAATCCATAGGAAAATATTTATTTTAATACATAAATTACAACAAATGGTAAATACTTAAAATGAATATCAACTTTAACTCGTAAATGCGTATCCGTGATACTGTACAGTGGTTCGTACTCCAGTATAAACAACAAATTATAACAAATGCTCAAATTGGCGGCCTCTGACATCGAGACACTTAGGGGTGGAATTTATGATTTTTAATAATTCTTCGAATTGACGTTCTCGAGATGCGTGTTTCATTTGATAATCTTCTTGTTGACTTTACTGGACTATTCGTTAAAGTTTCACATACCATTGCAGAGGTATTTTCATCAGTTGCAGTTTTTGGACGCCGTCGATCATGTACACTTCCTGTTTCTTTGAAACGTTTAAACAACTTGCCAACAGTCGCATGTGTTACTGGATGCTTATCAGGATGATTTCTATTGAATTCGGTAGCAACTTCTCTGTGTGTAGCGCCCTGTCTTGCGTACATGAGCACAAGTTCTACCCGGTCTTCTGTTGTTAGATTCGAAGCCATTTCTGGGCTGAAATAAAAAAAGTATTTGAGTATTTATACTTATGGAAAACTGATGAGTGGGTAGTTGGGAGGTAACGAAAATGGTTCACTGAGTAGGTAGGTAGTTAATCTAACAATCATTAAATTCCTTTTATGTCAATAACTGGGTGGATGAAACCAATTGGTTGCTCACCAGAGTTATTCTTCACACTAGTATTTATATACTGTGTGGGAGGAGCGTGCTCGGTAATAAGGATACATTACCGCTCAACCAACCGAGGAATAAACCAAGACAACGCTGGTACAAGAAGCCCGCGAAGAGGAGAACAAAAGGAGAACAAAAGGAGAACGAAAACGAAGAACGGGGCGAGAGGACGTACCAGCAAAGTGCGCTCTCGAAAACATAACCGGAGAAGGGAGACACTCCGATAACAAAAAGTAAGTGACTAATTGAGTTTTTACACCAAAGTTAATCTCATTAAATTAAGCTGGGTCAGACAAGTTAGGCCTACATTGTGGCCTAAGACCCAGCATCAACTCATAGCTTAACAAAGGTGAAGGTAGATTGCCCTAACCTAATTCTTGTGAGGAATCCTACTGTGGACCTCAATTTATCTGCCCGCTCTGGACCATTTCCGGAATCTCTAGGCTGACCCCTCTAGGCTAGACTTGATCTACTCTATAGTTAGACTGGAGATATAAGGGGTGGGTTAATTGTGGACCAATTCATACAGAGCATTTTTCGCATTGGTGGTCCGTGTGTGGGGAATTTACAAACCTTAAGCTTACTTAACAAAAATTGCAGAATTAGGCTAAATAGTCTAGCCTAAGCCTAACCTGAGCAAGCCTAATTAGGTCTACAACCTAGGGCCTAACTAGGAAACATTTACATTAAAGGAGTCTCATTCTCTTATAAGCTTAGACCTGAGTGACACATAAGTACTTGGGGGGGATTAAACCAAATTTAAACTTGACTCTTTTGTCTGTGCTCTCTCTTCTCTGGTAATTTCTTCTTGTCCTATATTTCATTACGATCCCCAGTTAAACAAACATTAGTGAACAAGCATTTAAAATGCATACAACTCCAAGCATCCAATTCTTCTTTTAAGGAAGAATCACTCAACAGATTTTTTCAACAGGCACATGCATTCCTTGCAATCTGTGTGTATATATATGTATATATACACTGTACTCTTTACATGCCACAAATACACTCAACCTATCTGAACATAAGCAAGGATTGCATGGGTTACTCAATGAGGGTCTTATGGCCTATCTTGGCCATGGGCCAAACAATGAGCCTTGGTCTTGTGGCCTACCTTGGCCATGGGCCAAACAATGAGCCTTGGTCTTGTGGCCTACCTTGGCCATGGGCCAAACAATGAGCCTTGGTCTTGTGGCCTACCTTGGCCATGGGCCAAACAATGAGCCTTGGTCTTGTGGCCTACCTTGGCCATGGGCCAAACAATAAAGGTCTTATGGCCTACCTCAGCCATGGGCCAAAACAATTGAACCTTGGTCTTGTGGCTTATTGTGGCCATGGGCCAAACATTAAATGTCTTATGGCCTACCTTGGCCATGGGCTAAACATTGTCTTATGGCCTACCTTGGCCATAGGGAAAACTATTACAAGGGTCTTATGGCCTACCTTGGCCAGAGACCAAACAATACAAAATAAGACCCAGACTGGATAAACCAAAGACTGTTCCCAGAGACCAACTAGCTACAGCCAAACAGACAAAACTTGATACTGTAGAATCAAATGTGACCAACTATAAAACACGAACACCTACATTACAGAACTTTAATGTAACTGCTGCCTAAACTTATACACCATATTGCAAATTTTGTGCAAGTAATGAACACAGTAGTACTGGGTGTGACAAATATTCAGATTTTAACCAAAGGGTTAAAAGATGTGAACAGTTGAACCTGTGTAAAAAGTGTACTGGCCAGGGACATTATAAGAAAGACTGTAAATCTAGGTTAAGATTCAAGTGTAAGTTTTGTAAAAGTTTACGACATGTCTCATCAATGTGTGATTCACCAAAGTGTCCAAACAATAGTACTCAAACTCAAAAGATACCTCCCCAAACAAAGGTAATCAAGAAAATGCCACTTTCATGGGACATTCTGCTTGTTCAAACAATGTAACAAGAAACACAGATTCTTTACCAACTATTACTTTGGACTTAGTGAATAGTGAGGGTAGTACCACTCCAGTGAGATGTCTTATAGACTGTTGTTCTCAACAAACATTTGTTTCAAAAAATGTAGTTAATAAATTGGGTTTGACACCAAACCCGAATGAACAAAATCTCAATATTGCGTCCTTTGTTAAGGATAACTCGGACAAAAATAGCTATAGACAATTGACCTGGAACTACATTTAGAAAGTAAATTCAAGAAAATTGAAGCAGTTATTATTTCTAAAGTAGGACAAAACAAACTGGTTATACCCAAACTAGAACAAACCATAAATCATTTGGGAAAACACTACAAAATAGCTGATAGACATATCACTAACAACACAGTAGCTAACATTGAAATGCTAATAGGGGCAGATTATATTAATCTTATTCATAAGGGCATAGTAGAGATAGGTAATGGTATAGCTATTCAGACTCCATCAGGGATAGCCCCTTTGGGTGACCTATCAGACTACAACCTAGACCTAAACCAAAACAGTTCATGACCAACAAATACTATGTGCCTCAACTCAGTCCTACATAACACCTGTAAGAATAGCAACACTTTGAATAATATTATCTCAACTGAGAACATTAATTCATCATTATCAAATGAAACTTTGGATGAGGCAATTCAAACTTTATGGTTGCTAGAATCTGTGGGTATACATGACACAATCAAACTTCAGAAGATCAGTTAATGGTAGAAAGATTTGAAGACACCATTCAGTGTAAAGACAATAGTTATTTTATTGAGTTACCTTGGAAAATAAATTGTCCAACTTTAAGAGATAATCTCAAAGTAGCTAAAGGACATTTATATAAAGTAATGAAAAAACTCAACAAGAAAATAATGTAAAATATACATGATGTCTTCAAAGAACAGCTACAGAAAGGCTTCATTGAAGAAGTAACAGATAACCCTTTTAAAAAAGATGGTTGTCATTATTTAACCCACAGGGGGGTTTATCGACAAGATGCCCCAACAACAAAACTAGAGTAGTATATAATTGTAGCCTCAAAGACAGTGATAAACACAGCTTGAATGATTGCTTGATTGAGGGTCCTAATCTCATTTCTGACCTTGTGAAGATCTTACTGAGGTTCAGGTTAGACAAATATGCTGTACAAAGTGACATTTCGAAGGCATTTTTGAGAATAAATCTTAAAAATGAATATGATAAGAACCAACTTAGGTTCTTATGGTTCAAGGATCCATTTGATTTGAATAAAGGGTTCATAACCTATAGATTTAATGTTGTGTTGTTTGGAGCCAATTGCTCACCTAGCCTATTAGCATTGACAATTAAACATCATTTAAACCAGTTTAATAACTCTCTAACATTGAACTTCCTTAAGGAACATTTTTACGTAGACAATCTAATAGGCTCAACGACAACAAAATCTGAATTATCTGAAGTCTATGAACACTCTCAAAACATTATGCAACAAGGTAACTTTGAACTTAGAGAGTGGATTTCAAATAATGAGGATTTAAACAAAAAGATTTTAAAGATAATAATGGTCTTACTGAGCCATCAGACAGAGTTAAAACTTTAGGTATGAACTGGTATTTGGATGCAACTTCTAACAGTCATGATTCAATCTGTACTAAAGGTTTTAAACTTGATGAGGAAGCAAATACTAAAAGACAAATATTATCAGAGGCTTCCAAAATTTTTGATCCTATGGGTCTATTCCTGCCTTCAACAATAAAATCAAAGATTCTCCTCCAAGAAATTTGGAGGACAAATGTTGGGTGGGATGATCCAATAACAAATGAAAATCAAAAATCTTGGAAGAAGTTAGCTACTGATTTAACAAAAGTGCAGAACATTAAAATTCAAAGGTGCTGTGGGTTTAGGGATAAGCCCCAGAGGCTTCATGTGTTTGCTGATGCAAGCACACAAGCTTATGGGTGCTGTGCGTATCTTGTAAGCCCTACAGAAAGTCATCTAATTTATGCAAAAGGGAAAGTTGCACCTCTCAAACCTACCCGAACCATACCTCAATTGGAACTATTGGCTGCTACATTAGCCATTAAAACCATTTCATTGCTTAAGGATGCTTACTATGATGTGTTCATAACTAATATCCACGTCTGGCTTGACAGTCAGATTTGTCTTGCCTGGATACGGAATGATAGCATTAATAGTAAGAATATCTTTGTAAGAAATAGGCTAAAAGAAATAGCTGACGCTAATGAAAGCCTACAAGTAAACTTTCACTATGTTCCAACTAAACAGAATCCAGCAGACTTTCTGACCAGAGGTTTATCCTACAAGTTGTTGAAGTCAAACAAAACTTGGTTTATGGGACCTAAGTGGCTCTGTAATACAGACCAATGGCCTGTGGAACAAGTTAACTTGACATTAAATTTAATCTTTTCAAATGAAAAGGTTGAACCAATCACTAATTATGAAAAGTATTCTGATTTCAACAAACTTGTCAGGGTGACAGCCTACTGTTTGAGGTTTGCTCACAACTGTTTAGCTACAATTAACAAACAGCTAAATAAAAACAATCATAATTATACAGAAGTTGCAACCCAATACTGGATAGGCCAAGCCCAACAAAAAGAGTACAATAAAGAGTTAGAATTCTTAACAAATGGGAAACAAACAAAAGAACCTGTACCATCAGTAGTTGTGGATCTAAACTTGTTCAGAGATGAGGAAGGCCTTCTAAGGTGTAAAGGGAGATTAGACAAATCAAAACTGTCATACAAAAGCAAAAATCCAATCCTTTTACCTAGATTTAGCTATTTGACAACATTAATCATCAGAAAAATACACAATGATGTATATCATATGGGGGTACCACAGACACTAACTACATTAAGAAAAACTTATTGGATACCCAAGGGAAGGATCACTGTTAAAACAGTCCTGAGTGAGTGTGTCACATGTAGGCGTATTCATGCTAGGCCCTATAGGAAACCAAATCCTCCTGCTTTGCCAGAGGAGAGAGTTACTCTCAACAGACCCTTTGAGACTGTAGGCATTGACTATACAGGAGCATTGACTGTAGGGGTGGGTGACACTGAACAAAAAATGTACATTGTACTGTTTACATGTGCAGCCTCACGAGCTGTTTATTTGGATGTTGTGGAGGACCTAACAGCAGAATCTTTTGTTGCTGTCTTTAAGAGATTCTGTGCACGACATTCAGTACCCAAGACAGTTTGGACTGACAATGCTACATATTTCAAAGCTGGTGAACAAGTCATCCACGACTTGTTAAGCAATGAAATCACACAATTATATATACAAAATCAAAACATAAAGTGGAAGTATATTCCAGTTGCCTCTCCTTGGTATGGTTCTATCTGGGAGAGGAATATACAAACAGTAAAGAATTGCTTGAAGAAAGCAATTGGCAAAAAACAGATACACTTATTTGGGTTACTCACTCTCCTGGCTGAGATTGAGAACATCATTAACAATAGGCCACTCACTTATGTGAGTGACAACATTAATGACCCAGAACCATTAACTCCAAATCATTTGATTCGGGGAGAACAAGTTAGTCTCCTGCCGGACTACAATATAGACTCTTCAGAAGACCCAAACTGGACTCAACGACATGATGAGCTCCAGACTAAGTTACAACATTTAACTAGAGTTAAAGCTCATTTCATAAAACAGTGGAAAACTGAGTACTTGATGGGTCTAAGGGAGAGACATAAACAAATGACTAAGAAGGATTGGTCTGACACAATTAAGGTAGGGGACCTTGTTCTCATACATGACAGTACTCCAAGACAATACTGGCCTCTGGCTAGAGTTTCAGAACTCAGACCAGGGGCAGACGGGGTAACAAGAGTGGTCAAATTAAGGACTTCAACGGGTGACACAACAAGAGACATTTCTCTTTTGTACCCTTTAGAGTCTGGACCCAAAACAATGGACTTTGGAGAACCTTCTCCACTGACAGTAACAACTGGAGACACTGAACTTCCAGTAACTATTCCTTTGACAGTAGGAGTGGTAACGCATCCTACTACAACATTGACAGACACAAGACCTCAGCGACAAACAGCATTAAAGCGCGACTATTTTTACAACAAAAAATAGATGCTGGGGAATTGTAATTTTATCTTCTAACTTTCATTTTTCTTTTCTTATGGTAAAGACCATAGACAGTTTCATCCTATGGATGTATATTTTATCTTCTAATTAAATGCTACACCTTCTCCATGAGAAGGTGAGGATAGGCACTGTTAATCAGATTAACAGGCATTTACAGTTAAATAGTTAGCTAGTCTACACTCAGACAAAAATTGGTGACAATGACACCAAAATTTTTATCTCCCGGGGCCCCCAGTATATGGAAAACTGATGAGTGGGTAGTTGGGAGGTAACGAAAATGGTTCACTGAGTAGGTAGGTAGTTAATCTAACAATCATTAAATTCCTTTTATGTCAATAACTGGGTGGATGAAACCAATTGGTTGCTCACCAGAGTTATTCTCCACACTAGTATTTATATACTGTGTGGGAGGAGCGTGCTCGGTAATAAGGATACATTACCGCTCAACCAACCGAGGAATAAACCAAGACAACGCTGGTACGAGAAGCCCCGCGAAGAGGAGAACAAAGGGGAGAACGAAAACGAAGAACGGGGCGAGAGGACGTACCAGCAAAGTGCGCTCTCGAAAACATAACCGGAGAAGGGAGACACTCCGATAACAAAAAGTAAGTGACTAATTGAGTTTTTACACCAAAGTTAATCTCATTAAATTAAGCTGGGTCAGACAAGTTAGGCCTACATTGTGGCCTAAGACCCAGCATCAACTCATAGCTTAACAAAGGTGAAGGTAGATTGCCCTAACCTAATTCTTGTGAGGAATCCTACTGTGGACCTCAATTTATCTGCCCGCTCTGGACCATTTCCGGAATCTCTAGGCTGACCCCTCTAGGCTAGACTTGATCTACTCTATAGTTAGACTGGAGATATAAGGGGTAGGTTAATTGTGGACCAATTCATACAGAGCATTTTTCGCAATACTAGAGTACGAACTACTGTACAGTATCACGGATACGCATTTACGAGTTAAAGTTGATATTCATTTTAGGTATTTACCATTTGTTGTAATTTATGTATTAAAATAAATATTTTCCTATGGATCCAGACTTTCGGCCCACCCTGTATATATATATATATAAAATATAATATAATCACATTCTAAAGGTGTGTGTGTTCTGCAAATCTGTTAACCTTCTGCAAAGCTGTTATTTCTATGTTCTCGTACAGGCAAACGATATGACCAGATTGAGGTGAATGTTACGGATTACTCAAAATTTCCACAAACCAGAAATAAACTGGCCAATCTGTTTCGTTCATCGATACAAAGTTTTGGAAGAAGAACTTTTAAGTTTTTAAATTATATCCGAGATTACAGTAGGCAAAAAAATAAAAATATAAATCTTTGTGAGACGATTATGTTTCGATCGTCGATGAGAGAGGATTGAATATTGTGTAATATTTTTATAGTTACTCGTTGTCCCACAGTTTGTTTATAGCATTACCTCATCCTTGCTGTAATAAGATCATTATGAGTCTTCTCTAATTAGTAATAAGAGGAAGTACCAGATTTAAGAACATCGTGTTGTACACTTATTTTTTTCCATTATTTAGTCCAGTTATGGACTCTTCCGAGTCACTGAGAAATAGGCGGAGACTGCAGTAAGGAACCCGCTGCGCGTAATTTGTTTCGATTCAGTTCTCCTTTTTAATTAAGGGGACTTATTTTTAAGGTCCGTGACGTTACCGATCGTCTCAGCGCCTCGTTTGGACGGAGGATGTTAAATGGATCAACCAACTTTCCACATTTAGGTTAGATCGCCTTCGCAGTTTCTCGCGAGGTACGTCTGATTTGCTAAAATATGTAAAGATGGTTCTTTGGTTCATTTTCGGGTTAACGACAGACCTGACCAGATACGATATATTTCCTGAACTTATATTAACTTATATATAGGGTTCGTCAAAGCCATAAAGGGGTTTGTTTCATTTTTTATTACATTGGAGCTGTTATTGATATCTTTCAGTTTTTGTTTCAAATAATATTTGGACTTAACCCTTTACTGCCCAAAAGGACAAATTTCAACCTTTCAAATACACGCATTCATTACTTAACCGTACAAAATATTTAGGCAGTAAAGGGTTAAATTTTAAGCCACGAACAAATGGACAAACCAGCAACGCCCCGTTATTGTGGAGCTCTATTTTCACAATGGCAGTTCCATAATTGCTGTTCGAAGAGCTTACCGAAGAAAATTTCACGTTAATGTTGCCCCCATCAGAGCACGTCATCAGAAGATCGACACTTAAGACCAGCATTAGCTAGCGGAAAGAAATCTACAGAATATGTGCTTCCAGCAAGACTGTGCCACTTTCCATATGGCCAGACCAACAATATCAATGTTGGGTAGGTTATTTCCAAACAGACTGGAGACATAAACTGGCCTGCGGGATTCCCCGACCTCTACGCTTCAGACTACTTCTCCTGGGGCTTCATAAAAAAAAGGTGTTTACTTGAACAAACCACGGACAGTACATTATCTTAAGAAAAACATACGGGAAAACACGCAACATCACCCAAGACACTTTGAGGAAATTAATGGAGAGTATGTTCTAAGAGCTCGCCAGTGGTGCTAAGCTGGTGGTGGACATTTAAATGACATTATTTTTTATAAATAGTTCGTATGTAAAATCTCACTTCGTTACTCCGAAAATATGTGACAATTGTTCAACAGTTATTTTTTTGTGGTATTCTGAATTAAAATCCCTTTTACGGCTTTTGACGCACTTTGTATGTATATATATATATATATATATAAAAGTATGCATATATCACATGGATTAATTAACGTTGAATTATATATGTTCCCATCAAAGTATCACAGTATTTATTTGAAAAATGATCACAATATATATATTATTTTATTTCATCTCGTATTACATATTATATTCGCAAGTATCAGTTATACTTTAGACTCGGTTTAGAGTAAATAATGGGTATTAAACCGGTTGATCGCGATTGACTGGTCGATCACCAAAGCATTTTTTGAGTCGATCGCGAGGCCAGAAATTAACATTTTCAGAAGATTGCAATAATTATTTTAAAATAACAGTAAGAAAATACGAAGGTAAATCCATGTACTCGTAAACCTATCATTAAATTCTAAAGCAGACATATATTGTATATGCTTTAATTTACAATTTAACTCGCGCGTATTTAATTTATATTAAGGTTTTTAAAAACATTACTGCACTTAGAATAGTGATCGCAGTTCTAAAGTATAGAAGTGGGAAGAGGTGGAGATTGGACTACTGGAGGGGTAGAAGTCGGCCGAATACTGACAAGATTTGGCAGATCATTCTTCCTGGCCAAAGTTTCAAGAATACAGTTTAAACCGTATGGGTAAAATGAACGACCACAACGGTTTTTTTTTTCGTAGGAAACTTTTTTTTTCAAACTTATTTTCGCAATGCTTTCTTCGAGGTATAAATTTTGAGTGAAACACGTTTTGGAACCAGTATCGTGTTTTTCTTTTGTCTCGTGACCTCATTTCTGAAAATTAGGACTTGAAAAGGAAAAAAAATGACGGTTTTTAGTGGTTGGAAGCTGGTGGGAAAGTGGCGAAACGTGCGTGGATGCTTGACCACTGCCGAAATTTTGAAAGGCGACCTCCTGAAGACGATCTTCCCGTTCATGGAAAAATGCAAAATTAACGAGTTGATCCTCGACACTGCATCTTGTCAAGATGATCTTCGTGGATGAATCCAGTAGCAGGGTTACGAGAGCCCAGGCTTTTCTACCACTCGTCGTAAACGTCTCAACGGCTATCCTCCCAATATATACCTGACTATTCTGCTCGATGCTGCGGTGTTTGGCCGATGCAAGGTGGTGTTCTCGCAGGCGAACCCGAAAACAATCCCCGAAGGGATTCGTGTGGCAAAGACAATCTTGAGTTGGGTAACGAGCAGCGGCGGAAGTGGTTGCGAACCTGGACGACGTCTATCAGTAGATTATTGATGTGAACAGACATTCCTCTCATCATATGATTGATTAAAAGTATTTATTTCGGTGAGTAACCCACGCTTCATATGGTTCATGCTGTAGCCCAGTTCCCCATAAAGGCTGGATACTCTCCTCCTACCTTCGACCCTCTACGTGAATTTGAACCGAACGAAGTTGAATATCATACCTGCTCAGGGTATAGGAAAGTCATTGGGGCACACCAGACAAATATTCTAGTATTTGATTCAAGGAGTTTCCATTGTCTCTTTGTAATTATCATTTAGCTTATTATTATTATTATTATTATTATTATTATAAAGTATAAAGAAAACTTAAGAATTATGATTTATTGGTTTAATTAAGTTCACATTCCTGTAGCTAATTATTCCTCTAATTACCAATATCATATTGCCACACAGAAGCTAACGTCAGTTTTGTACACACACACACACACACACACACACATATGTATATAGTATTTAACTCTTTTAAATAAAATATTTACTGCTTTATTTCACATGTAATTTTATGGAAAACAAAATTTTTCACTTAATTAATATGATTTAATCTCGTAAGAGAAGTTGTTGGATATTAATTCTGAAAATTCTGATTACTACCAAATCTGCTTCAGATTTGATCTCTAATTTAGGTACGGAATTTCAGATTTAGAGGTGTCTTAATGTGTGTGTGCGCGCGCGCGCGACAGAGAGGAGAGAGAGAGAGAGTTACAAGGAGTTACAAGGAAAAGAAGTACCTCAAAAGGCCTTGCGGCCCATACCGAGGAGGTACCAATGGCAACGGGTGCCACGGAAAATTTTCTACACACTCAAAGAGTGTGCAAAATTTGGTCTAACCTTTTCTTGAACTGATCCACAGAGGAACTGTTCACAACTTCCGAAGGTAACCTGTTCCATGTGTCACAGATCTTATACGTAACGTAATTCCCACACACACTAGTCCTAAACCGTTTCAAATCCAACTTCCAACCATTGTTGCGAGTTGGGTTATCATTTAAACTAAACATACTTCTAAAATCGACATCGTTGAACCCTCGTAAGAGCTTGAAAACCTCGATCAGTTGACCGCGCAGCCTCCGAGTTTCAAGCGAAAACAAGTTCAGGGCGCGTAACCGTCGATTGTAGCCCATATGCCTAACGGAAGGGATTAACTTTGTGGCCCTCGCCTGCACTCGCTCCAGCCTCTCAATATCTTTCCTGAGGGTGGGCGACCAGAACTGCACAGCATACTCCAGGTACGGCCGAACAAGGGAATTGTACAGTGAGAGCACAATCTCCTTGTTCCGAAACTGAAATTGCCTCCTGATATAACCCAATAGAGAGAGAGAGAGAGAGAGAGAGAGAGAGAGAGAGAGAGAGAGAGAGAGAGAGAGAGAGAGAGAGAAGTAATCGGACAGCCAAATAAACAAACGTACGAAGTGACAAACAATCAATTAAACAGCTTGCTACCCTTCCACCTCCCTCCCGTATCCCCCCCAGCTCCAAAATTGATGCATGTGCCCAGCCTTTTCATAATAAAAGCTGGAATGAAGACACTTCGCTTAAATAAGGCAAAAAAGCGATAAAAAGTACCATAACTTAATTTTATGAGCAATTCCTTTATGTTTGTCTGAATTTCTTTACGATGTGTATCATTACTGCGTCTTCTATATATTTTGTATACTTCATACACTGTATTAGCACGCGCGGAAAATTGTATTAAATTCAATTTTGTTTATACACTTGCGGAAATAAGTTCGCAGACGGAATTAAAGTAATTTCTGACAGTTTCAAGATTTAGCAAATATTCATTATTGGTTGGTAAAATAATTTGATCAATAAAAAGAGAAATGTTTGACCATCTGGATTGTTATCGTGAATGCGGCGCCCAATCGTTAAAAGCAAAGAGCTCTTTGGCCGAATGGTACGTAAGACTGTTTTTCTCCACCCAGTTTGCTGAATTTGTAAGTGTTCAGTGGTTTTTCCATAGATTTTATTTTTCTTAGAATTTCTTTCCCCAAATGTATGTTACATTATATTCCAGTAGTCTACACGCAGGGAAATAACACAAATTGGTAGACCGACGCGACGTTTCGTTACATTTGCTATGACTTCTTTCAAGTTGATTATAACGGATATAAGGAAACGTCGGTTCACTACTTTCTTGTTTCATTTCCTTGAGTATAAACTCTCTTCCAAACCATACATCGAACAATAATGAATCGCCTTCCACATTTTCTACGGGTGTATATTGACAATATGATTTAGTCCAGTGAAACTTTCTTCATTTCAGATCAAAATCTCGATGGATTAAAGAGTCTTATACACAACATATTGTTCGGCAGCTCAAACCATTTAAGGAGTAAATTCTGAGTCCAATTACTGCTTTAGTTACGACTTACGAGTGAGTCCAATTCACAGTGAATATTAATATTGATATCAGTGAGTCAGTGACACAATAATAACCTTTTAAAAATCTTCAAATCCATATTCGATAATTTACAAATTTGATATACTGTATGTGTATAATAAATTAAGATGTAGTGGTAATACAGCGTTTGACTAAATTAGTGGAACAAGTTGAAGTGGAAAAAAGATATGAAGATTTTTATCGATTTTTATATGTTTCCCATTAAAATTTCAGTAATCCATTTTCTTTGAAAAGACCTAAAAGGGACGGCTAATTAAAAGTAAGACAACCATCGTTTACGAGTTATTCATGTTATAGCAAGAAGAAAATAAATCCAACACAAGTTAACGAGTTGAAGGATTCTCTCTCTCTCTCTCTCTCCGATCAGGAACAAGTTTGGCGAGCTACGGGCGCTCTTAGCATCAGAATACCAGGATATCGTTGCTAACACCGAGTCCTGGATTCATACTGATCGTAGGGACTACGTTGGGGAGCTCGAAACTCCCGGGTATAGAATGTTTCGCAAAGACCGCACCCGTGGGGGGGGGGGGGGTACTAATATACGTCAGAGACACGTTGAGTCCGGTTGACTGCCAGTTCCGGTCGGAACGGGAGCTGCTTGGAGTCGATCTGAACGTGGGAGGGACGAACTATAGGTTAATCTTGGTGTACAGACCTCCGCATCTCCTCCTCGAGGAGGATACAGCCCTGTACACCGAACTCAGTAGCCTGCTAGGGGATAGGGTGTGTGTAGTTTTAGGAGACTTCAACTGTCGCGGCATAAAGTGGGAAAACAGGACTGCCGAGGCTGAAGGGAGGAGGCTAGTTGACTTTGCTGATGAGAACTTCCTCACTCAGTGGGTCAACGAGCCTACACGAGGCGAAAGCGTTCTAGACTTAGTATGATGACAACCTCGTCACTGGCCTCACCGTTGACGAATCATTGGGCGGGAGTGATCACGGTCTTATTAGGTTCCGTGTGTGCGTCCCTCGGGTGAAACGTAGTAACTCGAGAGGCAGTAAGCTCGATCTCCGGCGGGCGAACTTTGTTAGCCTCAGGGATAGCGTAGGAGAGATGGGGTTAGAGGTTGGCGACGATGTTGAGGGAGTGTGGAGTGCATTCCGGGACGAGTTTATGGTGCTGCAGTCTGCTGCCATACCCTCAAAACCGGTCACCCTGCTTCAACGCAGCCTAAGTGGTTCAATCGTGAAATCGCTTCGGCTATCCGAAATAGGAAAGTAGCGTATAGGAGGGCGAAGGCCAATCGTTCCCACGAGAACACTGAAGCGTATGTCCGCCTGTGTAGGGAAGTGAAGGCGAAGGTTAGGCTAGCGAAACGTAACGAAGAACTACGGGTGGCAAGCCTCTGCAAGGGGAACCCTAAGGAGTTCTTCAGTTATGTTAATAGTAGAAAGCCCATTAGAAGCATGATAGGTCCGTTAAAGGACGGAAGCGGCGTTCTGCGGACCTCCAACGCGGACATCGCTAATGTGCTTAATGAGTACTTTGCGGGAGTGTTCACCAGGGAGGATACCCGCATCATCCCCGAGCCAGGCGTGAGGCACGAAGGTGCTGGCCTGGATAGTGTTAGATGTACCGCGACAGTCGTTGCCGATAGAATAGACAAACGGAGCGCGCTTAAGGCTCCTGGGCCAGACCAGTTTCTCCCCAGAGTGTTGCGAGAAGTGCGCGACCAGGTGGCTCCCCACCTGGCTACAGTCTTCAACAAATCGTTGGAGATGGGCCAGGTGCCTGGTGACTGGAGGGAAGCCAACGTGACCCCTATCTTTAAGAAAGGGGATCACGAAAGTCCAGGGAACTATCGTCCCATTAGTCTCACTTCAGTTGTAGGTAAATTATTAGAAGGGATAATAGCTGATAGGATCGTTGACCATTTGGATTCCTACAAGCTGCTTGGGGACTCCCAACATGGGTTTAGACGGCATAGGTCGTGTCTCACCAACTTGCTCGAGTTTTTCCACGTCATGTTGAGTGAGTACGATAAGAGTAGGGTGATTGATATACTTTATCTCGACTTTCAGAAAGCCTTTGATAAGGTACCTCACCGCCGGCTAATGGCGAAAGTGCGCGCGCTGGGTATCGGTGGGGAAATAGGTAGGTGGATTGAAAACTGGCTGAGGAATAGGCGGCAGAGGGTGGTAATTAAAGGGGCTAGTTCGGGTTGGGCTTCGGTCACTAGTGGGGTTCCGTTTTGGGGCCACTGTTGTTTATCATTTACATAAATGATATCGACGGTGGCATCGTCAGTCGGATCGCCAAATTCGCTGATGACACCAAGCTTGGGGCCAATGTTGGGACGCCCGAAGCGATCGAGGAACTGCGTGCGGACCTAGGTAGGATAGGAGAGTGGTCCGAAAAATGGCAAATGCCGTTTAACTTGGGTAAATGCAAAGTGATGCACATTGGCTACACCAATCCCAAGTCGGACTACTCGATGTTGGGTAGTAATATCGAGGTGACTGATTTAGAAAAGGACTTGGGTGTGCTAATTAGCAGCGACCTTAAGTTTATGAAACAGTGTGTAGAGGTGGAAAAGAAAGCCCAGAAACTATTGGGTTATATCAGGAGGCAATTTCAGTTTCGGAACAAGGAGATTGTGCTCTCACTGTACAATTCCCTTGTTCGGCCGCACCTGGAGTATGCTGTGCAGTTCTGGTCGCCCACCCTCAGGAAAGATATTGAGAGGCTGGAGCGAGTGCAGGCGAGGGCCACAAAGTTAATCCCTTCCGTTAGGCATATGGGTTACAATCGACGGTTACGCGCCCTGAACTTGTTTTCACTTGAAACTCGGAGGCTGCGCGGTCAACTGATCGAGGTTTTCAAGCTCTTACGCGGGTTGAACGATGTCGATTTTAGAAGTATGTTTAGTTTAAATGATAACCCAACTCGCAACAATGGTTGGAAGTTGGATTTGAAACGGTTTAGGACTAGTGTGTGTGGGAATTACTTTACGTATAAGATCTGTGACACATGGAACAAGTTACCTTCGGAAGTTGTGAACAGTTCCTCTGTGGATCAGTTCAAGTAAAGGTTAGACCAAATCTTGCACACTATTTGAGTGTGTACAAAATTTTCCCTGGCACCCGTTGCCATTGGTACCTCCTCGGTATGGGCCGCAAGGCCTTTTGAGGTACTTCTTTTCCTTGTAACTCCTTGTAATTCTCTCTCTCTCTCTCTCTCTCTCTCTCTCTCTCTCTCTCTCTCTCTAGCTGGATTGAAAACTGGCTGAAGAATAGGCGGCAGAGAATTGTAATTAAAGCTTTAGCAGTGGCGTATTAAGAATTTTTGGGTCATGGGACCAAAATATTCTTGGATCCCTGAACAAGACAAATCTTCGAGTCGTAAATTAATAAAACCATTTATTTCTAAATCAAATAATGTAAGTTTTACACACACACACACATATATATATATATATATATATATATATATATATATATATATATATATATGATGAATAAAACCACGAAGGGAAAAGAAACACAAAGTGGTGCTCAAGCGCTTTCGTTAATGACATCCTCAGGAACACCTGTTTCTTTTCCCTTCGTGGTTTTATTCATCATAAATATTTTTCACGTGTCACTTTCGTGAAATAATTTTCATATATATATATATATATATATATATATATATATATATATATATATATATATATATATATATATATATATATATATATATACACATACACACCAAGCTGCTACAATTACACCAAACCAATTATACGAGTACCAGTCCCCTACTAATCTACCAAAGTTGATCACAAAATCATCCACCACCAGTCTACAAAAGTTTTTTGCGCGGCTTCATATCACCAAATTTTTCAATCACAAGCTTCGTATTTAAATTCTGCAAAGTATCGTTTTCTCTGCATAACAGTGACAGACTTTGCAATTTCTTTTGGGTTAGCATTTGACGTTTAACATTTTTAGTCATGCTCAAATGAGAAAAAGAACGCTCCGCAGTTGCATTTGACATCATCAAACGCAAATAAATGCGATAAGCAATGAAAGCATTTGGGAAAACAGCCCTCAATTTGTGAATTTCCTGTAGTACTCCTAATGGGTGAGTGTCAGCTAATAGTCCGGCAGCACAGACCCTGATTTTACTGGAACCCTGCACTGTTTGTTATAAAGCAAAATTTACACATTTTGAAAGCTTATACCACCCCATTCAAGAATCCATCGGGTGTACACCTGACCCCCGCTTGGCTTTTTCAATATGGCCGCCATTTTCCAAGATGGCCGGCGAAACTGAAAAATCCCATATCCTGGTCAATACTTGATGGATTTTGATGATCTTGGTGTCATTTCTAGGGGTTTTTAGGATGATGAGTCGATCTGGAGGGGTTGCAGATACTTTGAGAGTCGTTTTGACCCACATTCGTTACTACTCAAGGTCATTGGAGGTCAAACGCCCCCCCCCCTCCCCCGAAATAAGGAATATCCCATATCCCGGGCAGTCGTGAAGATATTCTGGTGATCTAACTGTCGTTTTTATGGTTTTGGGCGAGACTGAGTAGTTCTATAGGGTTTAAAATGAAATCAGGGGTTATTTTCCCCATGGTAAGGTGAATTCCAATACAGTGCCCGCGAAAAGTATCCGATCACCCTTGAAATTTGTATTTTTTACATAAAAAACAATGTTTAAATGTATACTAACCTTATATTAGTATTTTGTCATCTGTCCTTTGGTTTGGATGACTTGTTCTAGACGTTTTGGCATGGATTTAATCAAGTTTTGACAAACTTCCACTGATATTTCCTTGCACCATACCTTTTTGATGGCCTCTTGTAATTTTTCGACTGAGCCAGTGTCGTGGCATTCAACCTTATTTTTTATTATTAGCCACAGATTTTCTATCGGATTGAGATCTGGACTATTACCAGGCCAATCCAAAATATCAAATTTATTGTCAGTAATCCATTTTGTCACTATTTTGGCCCTGTGACATGGTGCACCATCATGCATGTATGTTTTTGTCCTTTGGATTGCCATTGCCATTAGAAGTTTATCCTGTAGCATTGCTAAATACCGTGCACCATTCATAGTTGTGTTCTTCGGAAGAAAATATAAGTTTCCACGCCCATAGTAACCGAAACAACCCCAAACCATCACACTTGGAGGGTGTTTCATTGTCTTTAGGGTGTATTTAGGGTCCATCCTATTTGAGCCAATAGGCCGGCGAACCTTTTTTGGACAACTTCTGAATGTCAAAAATGTCGACTCATCGCTAAATAAAACCTTCTTCCAGTCATCAACAGTCCAATGAATGTATTTTTTACAAAATGCGACACGTTTTTTACGCATTTTTTCATTAATGAACGGTTTCTTAGCAGCATGGCGAGATGGTAATCCGAGTTCTTTTTGGAGCCGCTCCTGGATAGTTCGTTCAGAAACACCAGATAACAAATTATTCATATTAAATTTTATTTCTTTCGCAGTTATTGTTGGGTTTTTCAATACTAAACGTTTCATAAGTTTGTCTGTTCGCGAATTTGTTTTCCTCGGTCTGCCAGATCGTTTTTTAGGGACTGGCGTGGTTAGGCCACCATTGTTCTTAGCCCGTGAAACCCATAAATTAACGGTACTTTGGGATATGTTTAATTCCTTAGCTATCTGTCTCTGTGATTTCCCACATGCATGCAAAGCAACAATAGCACCTCGACAATCACTCTTAAGTTGTTTTTTAGCACACATTATATATAAATTTTATTTACACCACTTTCTGTAAAAAAAAAAAAAAAATCAAGAAATTTACACAAACAGTGAAATCTGACAAATTTGAGACACAGCCACCCGCAACGAAGGCTACCAGAACACTAATTTGAGAATGCGTTGGATAGCTCTCATATCAGCGAGCAACCTCAAAGTTACCAGATGTCGCTAGAACAAATAGAAAGTGAATTACGTGTCTCTGAATATTAAGGGAAAATATTGTATTTTCTTGAGTGATCGGATACTTTTCGCGGGCACTGTATGTCTAATTATTCCTCTTATTTTTTTCAGATTATTGAGATTATTGCTGATGGTGCTGCCCACCTGGTGGTTTGATGACGTCTTGGTTGTACTGATTCCAAAATTGTTTTTTGACTGCTGAATATGGAGAATATACCAGGTGAGCATTGTTTAGTTTTCATTTGCTGAGGATAAATTATTTCAATGCGATTTGTACTCTGAAGAATGGATAAACAAAATTCTTATTTTTCAGGTTCTACAAAAGCTGCAGACAAGTGTTTCTTCAAGGATTTCCTGCGTAGCTGTCCTGGAGGTCAGAAAGGTCTTTCAAATTGTGGGAAGATTCAGAAAATCATAGAGAGCAGCGACATCAGAGGACAACCAGATGTTCGAGCGAGACTAGAGCCTCTCTTGGAAGATGGAGCAAAAATTCTTTGTTGTCACCAGAACTGTGTTTCTACTTATGTGTCCAAGCGGAATTTATCAGCACTCATGAAAGAGAGAATGTGATACCCCTACAGTGGAGCCAAAAAGACTACGTAGTGCTGTTCTCAGTGAAGGCCCAGTATATGACCCTAAAAAACAGTCTCTCTTTTGTTTGAAAGTGAGTGAGTGTATATTACCCGAGAAATATGACATCAAAGTTCCGGTGCAATACCGCATTCCAGCATCTAGGTTTATGACCGATAAGCTTGGTGATAAAAAAACAAATTACAAAGATGTGTTGATAGAAAAGTGTAAACTGAAAAGTGATGAGCAGGGACAAGTTGTACTCAGTAGGTTGTTGGGCATGAAAGGAGATTTACCGGCTGAAGAAGCCCGATACCATAAAGATTGTATGTCTACCTTTCATGTTGAGGTTGAGAGAGGTTGCCAGATTAAGTCAAGGGTTGAACCTGAAGGCAGGAGTCGAGCAGCATTGGAGCTCTCATCATCTCATGAAGAGGCTGACGTGATAATAACACAACACGCTATCGCACAAGCTGAAAAAGATTCTGATGCCCGCATCTCCATCATTTGTGATGACACAGACGTGTTTGCCATGCTGACTCACTCCTATGAATTTAAGAAACTAGGCTGTCCCATGATTATCGAGTCTCCAGTGCGTGGCAGAAACTCAGTGGACATCCGAGCAACTGTAACCCAGCACAAAGACATCATCCCACAAATCCTCAAACTACACGCTTTGAGTGGTTGTGACGCAGTTGCAGCAATACATGGCATCGGCAAAGCCACTGCCATTGCCACAGCCAAGAAGGGTCGGAAGCTAGACAAGCTGGGGTCCCTTGATGCACGCTTTGACCATATCGAGAAAGAGGCAACAGCGTTCATTGTTGCATGCTATGGGGATAAGAAATCCTCATCTCTTACTGAGTGTCGTCAGCGAGTATGGGCTCAGAAGACAGGGAAGTCGGGAACTGCTGCACCCAAACTATGTTCTCTACCACCAACAACTGAAGCTTTCCATCAAAATGTGCTCAGAGCCCACTACACTGTGACGAACTGGCTCGATGCACTAAATTATGACCCACCACCACTTGATCCTGTGCATTATGGGTGGGAGAGAGACGAAACAAACAGAGTTCTCATCCCAAAAACAGTTGGTGAAGGAGTGTGCTCAGCACCAGATGAAGTTCTGAAGCTAATCAGATGTGGGTGTGAATCACAATCAGCATGCAGGGGGAGTCGCTGCGTATGCATGGGACGCGGAATCCCTTGCACAATGTTCTGTGCATGTGGCAGCGGCTTGGATTACAACAATTCATTGACCCAAAACGCAAACGAAGAGCAGACTGATGATCCTGACGATCCTGACACAACCATGTCTTTTGATATTTACCCCCGATAAATGGTTACCTAATGTGAATAACTGCATCAAAGTTGTCAATGCCAATCCCCCAGCTCGGTGTGAGCTTTGTTTTGCTTACGAGGTCATATCTTGTAGCTTTGCAACCTTCCATAGAATGCATGTGCCCTGCACTTCAGCATAAATTGTGGTTTATATCCGAATATCCATATCCATATAATGTGGGTTATGTCATTTAAGCATTATGATCTGGTTTTATCTGCAGAAAAAATGTTAAGTGCTCAGCAGTTAGCTAGATTGTAGAAATTGTCACTGAAATAAAGCAAATACAGTGATTGTCAACTGTGGCATTATCATGTTTCAAGGCCAAACTTTAACCTCAAATGACCTTGACTTGACCCATGGAGTTTCAAAATGATATCCTACTGTTATCATGTGCCTATAGAACTACTTAGTCTCGTCCAAAACCATAAAAACGACAGTAAGATCACCAAAATAGCTCCACGACTGCCCGGGATATGGGATATTCCTTATTTCGGGGGGGGGGGGGGGTTGACCTCCAGTGACCTTGAGTATAGATGAATTGTGGGTCGAAACGACTCGAAAAGGATCTGCAACCCCTCCAGATCGACTCATCATCCTAAAAAACCCTAGAAATGACACCAAGATCATCAAAATTCATCAAGTATTGACCAGGATATGGGATTTTTCAGTTTCGCCTGCCATATTGAAAAAGCCAAGCGGGGGTCAGGTGTACACCCGATGGATTCTTGAATGGGGTGGTATAAGCTTTCAAAATATGTCAAGATTTGCTTTATAACAAACAATGCAGGGCTCCCACCCCGTGCAACCGGAATATAAAGCGTTTTGTTTGACAAACGGTACAAAATGCTGAAACTCAAATGGGAAGCTGTCCTCAAAGTCATTTGGGTAATGGACTAGCCAGATTTTTTGCTGCTTTTGATGCTTCCCCTGAAGTTAGTTAAGAGATATTATTGAGCATTCAAAATTTATCATTGATATCTATAAACATCGGCCCCTAAAACAGCTGGGGCTTGCCCCCCCCCCCTGACCCGCCTTAATACGCCACTGATTAAAGGGGCTATCTCGGGTTGGGTCTCGGTCACTAGCGGGATTCCTCAGGGTTCCGTTTTGGGGCCACTGTTGTTTATCATTTACGTAAATGATATCGACGCTGGCATCGTCAGTAGGATCACCAAATTCGCTGATGACACCAAGCTTGGGGCCAATGCTGGAACGCGCGAAGCGATCGAGCAACTGCGTGCGGACCTACGTAGGATAGGAGAGTGGTCCGAAAAATGGCAAATGCCGTTTAACTTGGGTAAATGCAAGGTGATGCACATTGGCTACGCCAATCCGAAGTCGGACTACTCCATGTTGGGGAGTAATATGGAGGCCACTGATTTGGAAAAAGACGGGTGTGCTAATTAGCAGCGACCTTAAGTTTACGAAACAGCGCGTAGAGGTGGAAAAGAAAGCCCAGAAGTTGTTGGGTTATATGAGGAGGCAACTTTGATTTCGGAACAAGGAGATTGTGCTCTCTTTACAATTCCCTGATTCGGCCGCACCTGGAGTACGCTGTGCAGTTCTGGTCGCTCACCCTCAGGAAAGATATTGAGAGGCTGGAGCGAGTCCAGGCGAGGGCCACAAAGTTAATCCCTTCCATGAGGCATATGGGCTATAATCGACGCTTACGCGCCCTGAATTTGTTTTCACTGGAAACTCGGAGGCTGCGCGATCAACTCATCGAGGTTTTCAAGCTCTTACACGGGTTCAACGATGTCGATTTTCGAAGCATGTTTAGTTCAGATGATAACTCAACTCGCAACAATGGTTGGAAGTTGGATCTGAAACGGTTTAGGACTAGTGTGTTTAGGAATTACTTTACGTATAAGATCTGTGACACGTGGTGGAACAGGCTACCTTCAGAAGTTGTGAACAGTTCCTCTGTGGATCAGTTCAAGAAAAGGTTAGACCGAATCTTGCACACTATTTGAGGGTGTAGGAATTTTTCCCTGGCACCCATTGCCATATCTCTCTCTCTCTCTCTCTCAAGTCAATAAAAAAAATGCCAAATCAATTCAGATTCCAAAACGGGATCTGCGACGTTAGTGAATATATATATATATATATATAATATATATATATATATATATTATATAATATATATATATATATATATATATATATATATAAAATAAACTACTTCACTTTGGCTTTGACCAGCACTTAAATAGTTCCTCTCATACAAGTCATTTAGTTAATACCTCAGTGACTTACCCATTTTTATCCCAGTTTCATGTTTGGGATTCTCTCGTCAAGTAAAATGATTTTAAGAATTTGACGTCGTCATCTTGAGGATTTGAGAATCTTTGTATTTATGAATTGACGCCATCTCGAAACGGTAATGTTATCTCTGTCTTTTAAATATTTTAAATTGGTGTTGTGTATCAGTGATGTAGTGAAGGCCACCATGGCCGAGACCGCGACCAGAATAAAAGGTCTCGAGACCGGTCTCGAGTCCTACATCACTGTTGTGTATAGTGGCATATCTTTGCAATTGACTGAATTTAACTAAGATTTCCTTTGAAAATGAGGATTGTGATCTTTGAAACGTCGCGTCTTAAGAAAGGATGTACGGCCTTTATATTTTTGCTACGACTGCGTTTCGCTGGAACTTGTTTTGCGGGTTAACCACCTCCACCTCCTCCTCTTTTTCGCAACTCAGGTAATGTGACAGAGGGGCCTACAGTTTTATGTGAATTCCAAACCACGGGTCACTACATCATCTGGACAAAGCGGAAGGTCATCCAGCCAACTACTATCCAGACCCATCGTCGCTTAACTTAGCTGATCTATCGAGAAGCAGTGTTACGACGTGACCATGACATCCCGAGGAACAAATCATTGTCAAATGATCTAGTATATACAGGGTGTTTCATATGTCTGGAGACATCGGCAATATGTAGAAAGAGTAATACAACTTTATGACAGTTTTATTTTTGAACGTACTATTAGAGAAGGTATTCAAATTGCTCACCCTGAACTTCAACACACTTCATTACTCATAACTGGCAATCTCTCTCAACACTTCCGATTGTTTCAACAGAAATTTGTTTCAATTCCACTCTTTCCTTGGCTTTCAAATCCTCAATTGTAATGAAGTGTAATGAAGAGTAATGAAGTGTTGTGAAGTTCAAGGTGAGCAATTTGAACACTTTCTGTAATAATATGTTGAAAATAAAAGTCAAAATTGTATTACTCTTTCTACATATTTTCAATGTCTCCATATATATGAAACACCTTATTATAATATATATATATATATATATATGGTGTGTACACACACACACACACATATATATATATATATATACATATATATATATATATATATAATATATATATATACATATATACAGGGTGTCCCAAAAAAACTATATACTCTTTATAGCATCATATATTTTATAATTTAAAAAAAAACCAAACAATATATTGTTATAGCAATTGCCAATGAAAGATAAATTAGTAATCTAAGTGATCAAAATGTTATAGCGAGTTGTTTGCATATAAAATTTAATTAACTACGCCAAGTGCTCAAAATGCTCTCCGGCGGCATGAATGCACTTTTGAATGCGTCGACTAACTGATTCGCAGACATGGACTAATGTGGATGCTGTGATGGTCCCGCACTTTTCCCTAATTGCATCCTTAAGGTGTTCGAGTGTTGCGGGTCTTGTACCATAAACTGCATCCTTCAGGTAGCCCCACAAGTAAAAATCAAGTGGAGTCAAGTCCGGTGAACGTGGAGGATACTCAACGCTTCCTCTTCGTCCTATCCAACGGTTAGGCAACGTTTCATCGAGGTACCTTCTGACATCACAATGATAATGAGGGGGGGCTCCATCTTGTTGAAAGTAAAAGTCGTCGTTTCCAAACAACTTCCGAACTGCAGGTATAATTTCTGTCTGCAGCATGTCGAGATATGCGGCACCGATAACTGTCCCATTAAAGAAAAATGGTCCAACCAAACCCCTGGATGATAGACCACACCATGCTGTTAATCCTGGTAAATTAACATGTTTATCCACATAAACGTGTGGATTATCAAGTGACCAGTACCTGCAGTTGTGTCGATTTACTGTGCCATTCAGCTTGAAGGTAGCTTCATCAGACCACACGATTTTGTTGGCAAACTGTACGTCTTCGGCTTCCATTGACTGAAACCATTCACAAAATTCGAGTCTGCGATCAGGGTCATCTTCAGTCATGGCGTGTAACAGACTTGGAATGTAGCTTTTCCATTTTGCCGACTTTAAAATCCGGTGAACACTAGGGGTGTGCCGGATAGTATTTTTTACTATCCGGCCGGATACCGGATAGCCGGATAATCAAAAAAAATATCCGGCCGGATACCGGATAATATCATTCAAATAATTCATAATTTTTTATATATTATTATTTAGCTATTACTTGACTAATTGACTATACTATCAAATTTTAATCACTATTTGATGTAAATTATAGCTATCTTTCAATAACTTTACTAATTACCTATATTTTATCCTTTTCAGGACTGTTTCATTGCCTAAATCATATAGCTATATAGCTAGTTAGTATTAGTTACAGGCTTACAGCAATATTTTAACATTATTTACCCCTAAAATGGCTAGTTTTATTTGGAAAATATTTACAATACATGAGACTAATCCAACGATAGCTATTTGCTCCCTATGTTCCAAACAGATTAAAAGGGGATCAGAGAAATTGGGTGCTAGGTGCTATAGCACAAAACCTTTGCACAATCATGCAAAGATGCTGCATTCAAAAGAATATAAAGAAGTGTCTCAACTTAACAAATCATCTGAAAATCAAAATCAACCTATAGCGACCACCTCAATGGCTCCGAAGGAGAAAAAATTAGTTGCCATGGAAAAGCAACTCACGTTAGAAGAAAGTTTTTCCTTTAAGAAAATATGGGATATAAATGACTCAAAAGCTCAAGCTTTACATAAAAAGATAGGATTAATGATGGCATTGGACAACCATCCTTTTAGTTTAGTTGAACAAGATGGCTTTATAGGACTGATGGCCCACGTACAGCCAAGGTATTTGCTACCAAATCAAACATATTTTCAGAAAAAGTCATACCCAAAATCTATGAAGAACTCAAAGAAATTGTTATGAATAAATTGAAAGAAGGGAAATACATTAGCTTCACTTCCGATATTTGGACCTGCTTTTCTTCAAATGAATCATTCATTTCCTTGTCAGGTCATTGGATCATGAATGACTACACTCATTGTAATGCAGTATTGCATTCAGCTCATTTTTCAGGATCGCATACAGGAATTAATATAGCGGACAAATTGCAATCTATGTGGCAATCATGGAATATTGACAGATCAAGGCGCAATATATTGGTCAGAGATGGAGCTTCTAACATAGCTTTGGGATGTGACCTTGCGGAAATACCTTCTGTTCACTGTTCAATTCATTTGCTACAGCTAGTGGTGAATGATGCATTAATGGCTCAACGATCTATAAAAGATCTTTTGGCAAAGTGTCGACGTTTAGTGACACATTTTAACCACTCCCCACTGGGGAAGTCATTGCGGTCACGATTTTTTGCCAATGAAAGCAATGAAAAAATAAAGTGTCTAAATGTCTTAACAAATCGGAAGTATGCTCTAGCAACTGTCATTGATCCACGATTTAAATTTTTGTTTTCAAAGACCAACAAAAGGAAAATATTAAGACATGGTTAATTGAAGAAATAAATGAAATAAACAACCTAGAGAAAATTAGAGATAAATATTTTGAAGAACAGGCTCACAGCAGCGACGATTCTAATTCTTCTTCCTCCTCAACAGGAAGAAAAAAGGCAAAGTTTGATGATGATCCACTCTCTGCTTGTTTCAGGGAACTAACACAAGAAAATTCAGAAAAGATACCTGGTGAGAAAGTTTAAAAAAGCCGCAAGATGGCTTCATTCGCAGAAATAGCAGAGGAAATTGAGCAATATGCAAAAAAACCCATATCAGACAGACGACTATCTCCACTTGAAATTTGGAAAAATGAAGAATCCTTTCCATCTCTCAAGAAAATTGCTCTAAAATGGCTAGTGACACCAGCATCTTCAGTTTTCTCAGAAAGAATGTTTTCCGAATACGGAAATATTTTTGAAGAAAAAAGAAGTACTTTGCTACCAAAGCGAGGGGAGATGCTTCTTTTTATCCATCACAATGGACGAAAATTTGATTTAAACTTGTGAATCTAGTGTCTTGAACATAGTATTAATTTTTATTGTTTAATGTGAGTTTTTACTTTTTAAGGTTTTGCTATTTTAATAATTTCACTTACCTTACTGGTATATTTGATTAGGCTATATGTTTTATTTTTATATCTCAAATCTTAATAAAAGGTTTCGCTAATTCATATTTTTTCATATTGTAATTTGCAATATATATAAAAATAAAAAATAAAAATTAAAATTAAAAAGTAAGGGAAGCTGGGATCTTAGCTATGCGTCACACTTTTAGCTGGACCAAACATTTTGCCTTTTTAGCAGTGTTAATATAGTTACATACTAGTAGTGGTACATGCTTATTTATCAATTATTTTAATTTTAGATTTTTGTACAACTATATTCAACTTTTGCTAGCTAAAGGCTATGCAAGCTAAGATTGGAAAGGGGCGGGCCCAGATGGTATTCCCATTACAAAAAAGACTATCATAAATATCCGGCTATCCGGCCGGATACTGACATATATCCGGCCGGATACAGGATACCGGATAATAGCTGTTATCCGGCCGGATATCCTGCCGGATAGTGGTATCCGGCACATCCCTAGTGAACACCTGATTTGCTGATTCCGGTCTCACGGGCGCATTGCCTAACTGATTTCTGTGGTGATCGATTAAATTTTTGCAACACTAAAACGGAGTTTTCATCACTCGCACTTGATTTGCGTCGTCCAGATCTTCGCTTGTGCATATCTTGAGTAGATCCCTCTGCCTCAAACTTGTCACGGATGCTCGTAATGGCGAGACGTATCGGTGGCTTTGTACCAAATTCCCGGATCCATTGCCGCTGGACTTCGGACACATTCTCAAATTTTCAATACCATTTCAGAACACTTTTTCGTTGCTCCAGTTTCAAACGTTTACGCAACATGGGTTCTTTTGCTGAACTGAATAAAGTTGAATGCTGTAGAGTTTGTATCGTGGAATGAGTGCGTAGGCTAGTCCGAAGCAAGCTAGTGAGTGACTAGACTACGTTCGGTCCATAGGCTTCGCCATTACAAGGCCTTTGGTAAAACAAGGCCAGGCTTAGTCGACGCATTCAAAAGTGCATTCATGCCGCCTGAGAACATTTTGAACACTTGGCGTAGTTAATTAAATTTTATATGCAAACAACTCGCTATAACATTTTGATCACTTAGATTACTAATTTACCTTTTATTGGCAATTGCTATAACAATATATTGTTGTTTTTTTTTTAAATTATAAAATATATGATGCTATAAAGAGTATATAGTTTTTTTTGGGGGACACCCTGTATATATATATATAATATGGTACATTTGAAAGCCCTTTAAAATTTTGTATATTGTTATTCATATCAAATCTGTAGGCAGAAAGTTTTCGCAGAACCGCTTTTAGAGATCCTTTCAACTTTTCAAAGACTTTCGAAAGTAATGTACTTTTATTCTCAAGTGACTTTCATTCTCACTTCACACTTTAATAATTGTGGAAAGTAGAAGTACTTAACGACAACCAACTTTCAGTGTATGGGAATTATTTGCAATATTTAGTCATATAAAAAAATGATGCCCGGATGGAATATTAATTATTTTTTTAGTTATATAGTTTTTTGTTGGTGGGGAGGGAATTCTTTTCTGTGGAAGGTTCTTCGGGGGGGGGGGGGATATAACTAATACTGTTGGGTATTATAGGTATACCTCGCAATACGCGCGCTACTATTCATGAATTCGAGGTTACGCGGTTGATTAATAAAGAACCTAACCCATAATAAAGCGAAAACACACTCGAGGTTGCGCGGTTCAGATTTGGATCCAGATATAGATCACCTTCCAACAACCCCTCAAGCCTAAATTCCATCAAATTCCATCGTCAAGTTACCTTTCATTCGGTCTTAGCGCCTTTGCTACCTTCCCCCTTAGTTTATATACAGTAAGTACGTACATACGTATTTGTTTATTATTAATGCATGATATTATGCATTAATTATTTATTATTGTTCTCTTTCAGGTTCATAATTAATTTATATTACCGTTATGTTATTTGATTGCATAAACAGTTGATAGGATAGGTTTATCTATTGATTTTAGCAGGGCTGTGGAGCTGGCACCAAAATCTTAAGCTCCGGCTACAGCATTTTCAAATTTCTGGCTCCAACTCCGGCTCCGGCTCCAGCATTTTTTTATGCCCAGCTCCGGCTCCGGCTCCGGCTCCAGCTCCTCTCACCATATATTAATGATTGATAAATCTCTTGAAATTGTACCTTGCTACTCATAGGCCATAGCAGGCAGCCACACAAAACATTTCATCACCATCACATGATTCATCAGGCTACTTTTTAAAATTTAGACCAAAGCCTGTTGCAGTTATTAATCTAAATTCTAATGACTATAGCTGTGCCTTTGTGGCTTTTTTTTATCATTTATTAATAATAATATTACCTACACCTTTCATGACAAAAAAAAATGTTTTACAAAAAGACAAAAAAAAAACCTTATTCGTTTGTAGCCTTTTAAAAAAATTAAAATAATTTTTATTACTTTCTATACATCTTCATTACATGCCTGTCCTCAGAAATAAAATGGCTTCTGCTAAGTCATCCTTCATTGATGCTCTTAAATCAGATTTCACTATTCTCAGTGCTGAAAAGAGGCGTTCTACACTGACTTGTGTGGGTGGTAGAGCTGATACAATACTAGCTACATTCCTTATAATCTTTGGATATAAGGGTATGACATCGTCAACTGTCAGTTTAGAGGAGCGGTTGTATTTTTCTACTTCCTTTAATTCAGCATAGAATTCTTGCTTGAATTTGGTTATTTTCATCTGTGGAGGATTCTTTAATTCTACTTTGAGACGTTTTGCATTTGATCTATCTATTCTGTCCAAATATTTTGTGAAATCTTCCTCATCATTTGAAGAGGATGATTGGTTGGTAATGCTGCTATCTTCTTCATTCTGGGCGTCTGGTTTTTCAGATACCAGCTTTTCCATGCGCAATGCAATGTCATAGAGGGCCTCTTTTCCTTTAGCTTTTGATCTTCATTTAATAGAACTCTGTTCATTGGGTCTATGTAAACAGCAGCTAATACAATTGCATTTTCTAATAGTAATACCTCTCTTTTCTTCATCGAAGAAACAATTCCCTCAGCAAGTAGTCCTCCTGTTGATTGAGACGAAATATTAATTCTTTCCATGCCAACAAGAATTCACCAGAAGTTAATTCTTCTGTTTGAAACTTTTTAGTGACAGCAAAAGGGTAACGAAGCAGAACTTCTAATTGGGTCAATTGCATCCATTCATTTTCAGTTAATGAGACATTTTGATTTGCCAGGTCTTCAAGATGTGGTTTCAGATCAAGCAAACGCTTAATCATCAAATAGGTGCTGCCCCACCGAATATCTTGATCTAAAATAGCTCCCATACCTGAATGTTTCTTCACAATGGAGTCTATTTTTGGTGTTCTGGCTGCAGTGGCTACCTGTCTGAACTTGCTGATCATAGTTGCTACATGTCGTTCTTTTAATCCATCCCTTATCGCTAACTGCAATGTATGCACAACACAGCGCATGTGTTGAATATGAGATAGCATAGTGGCTTCTTCAGCAATATCATCTAGAACTTCATCATCTTGTTCTGTCACTATCATTTCATTTGCAGAATCAATTTCAGAAATGTCATCTTCATTTTCCATTATTTCCTTAGTAACTGTCCCTCTATTTAGTTTTTCAATAGTGCTTAGCATATTCGAAGCATTGTCAGTGACAATACATAGAATTTGTTCTTTTTTTATTTTAAAATCTTGTAAGACAGTTTCGACTAACTTAGAAAGATATTCACTGGTGTGATGTGCATGTGTATTCCTTACTGCCAGTGTCCGAGTCACCTTTTTATTGTTGTCATCTATATATCTCACATTAATGGCAAAATAATTAACTCTATGGCGAGTGCATCCATCCATTTTGAGGAACACAAAGCGCTCCTTAAGAGTTCTTTGAAGTTCCTCCTTTTTGTGTGTGGCATCTTCAATCACAATCTTTCTAATGCTATTTCTATCCAAAGAAACTTGGAGTTTACTGGCCATTTCTCCATTAAGACCTAAAAAGGCTGGTGTTGAGAAAAAAGATAAAGGTATACTATTTTTTACCACCATTTCTATGATGTACTTCTTGAATTTATCTGAGGTCATATTTACAGTAACTTTATTACTAGGAAAGAAACTTGTTAATGGTGACATTTGCAATTGTCCCCCAGGACAAATTTTACTTTTAGTTGAGGTGGATGCTTGACTTGCTTCACTGTCTTTCTTATTAACAATTTCTAAAATTTTTGGATGTAATCGTTGTAGATGTCTTTTTAAATTTGATGTCTTGCCAGTCTGGGTTGGTACTTTTGTATCATAGCTTGTACAAGAACTAATTTAGTTTCACATAATTGTTCATCATTATTTTCTTTCTTACAGTGACAAATGAAATATTTTCCATCTGTAGAAACTGTGAAGTATTCAAATAATGCGGACTTTGTTTGACTTTGAGATCTAGTTGTCATTATGAAAGGGCTCAAAAAAAGAAGAATGAAACTTAATATTTTCAATTTTTAAAAATTAAGCTTACTAGTTTAAGTTTCTAAAAATTAACACATTTCTTGAAAAAAATTAAGTCCAATTAGAAATCATTCAAAATAAAAAAAAATAGCATAAAAAAGTTTGTATCTAAATAGGAACTCTTTGTATTGGGCTGGAGCCGGAGCTGACACATTTTTTATCAGCTCCAGCTCCAGCTCCAGCTCCAGCTTCCCAAAAATAACTGGCTCCAACTCCAGCTCCACTCACCAAAATTGCTTCAAGCTCCAGCTCCTGGCTCCGGCTCCAGCTCCAGCTCCACAGCCCTGGATTTTAGGGGTTTATTATAGTTTGAAAATCTTTTGTGGAACGTAACCCCCTACCCTAATTAACATTGTGTCTATGGGAAAATATACCTCACTATACACGGTAGTTTCCAGGAACACAACTACCGCGTATAGTTGGGTATACCTGTATTCCTTTTTTTTTGTTAGATGAATATTGTTTAAATATATATATATATATATATATATATATATATATATATATATATATGCCAACTCTTCCTTTTTCTCAAAATTTTCCCGATTTTTACTATCAGATTCCGTGTTCTCGTTTTTTCATGATGAATTTTGTTTTAAAATATTCATTTCATTTAAAATAAGCCCTTAAAAAAGTCGTTTACTCACGCTGTACATACCCGTCTCTTCAGTCTCTGTATGCATCGTATGATATATCCACGTTTTATTTCGGAAATAATTAATTTGACGCACTGAAACGAGTAACTTTGTTACTAATTTGAGGAATCATTACTAAAAATATCGACGCACTAAATTGACTGAATTCTCTCATAATCTATTAGAGTTAGGGCTCATAACAAAGAAATACGAGTATAATACACCAAATTTAATATTCAGTGTATGGTTTGCTTCTTAGTTTCTGTTTGATTAAATGTTTTAAGAACTTTTTCATATTTTTGCTTTGGAATTTTATTGGTTTTTCGTGATATTTTGTCAATGAATCTTGAATCATACTTTTTTCGTCCTTGTTTTCCTGGTTTTCCATATATACACGTTGGCAACTCTGGAAATTATACAGGGGCGTACCTAAAGTATTTGGCACCCGGGGCGGATCCTTCCTTTGGCACCCCGCATAAATAATTTTAAAATTTAAACACACAGAAAAATATATTATGTTTGCGAGTAGATTTTTAAACAGTACAGTACTGTCATAAGCAAATTGGAAATAAGAAAAATGCAGGACATTAAAAATTCAGTGAACAGATAATACTGCATTTTATTTTATACAAAAAACGCAGGAAATCCAGTCTCAACGCTCAGCATATTCTTCAAAGGTAAATAGAGAGGATTCACAGTCTGCTTTCGCGCCTTAATTTCTGCAAATTGATCAATGACCTCATCAAAATTCACCTTCTTTGCATATTCATGTTCAATTGAAAGTAAAGCCAGATTTGTCAATCTTGTCTGACTCATGGTCGAGCGAAAGAAATGTTTTATCAATTTCAATTTGGAGAGACTTCTTTCACATGAAACAATAGACACACAGACAGTCAAAAAGAATCTCAAACACAGTGACAAGCTTGGCAAAGATTCACAAAAATCCCATTTCACAATAAACTCCAGAAACTGCAATGCTGTCCATTTCTTTGCCTCTTCAACGCTGATTTTGGCAGCTTCCAAATGCCTCCGAAGTCGTCCAATTTCCACACTGATATCTTCATCATAGAATTCATCGAAAATCTGAGTCAAATTTGGAATATACTTCCGAAGTTCTTCTGTTGCAACAACCAAAGTGTTTGGCTGAATAACAGCGAAGATTGACAGAATTTGATCCATTGCCTTGGAACGAATCTCCAATTCTTGATGAAAGCGATCAAGACATTCAAACATAGCCCTTTTTACTTCCTCTGGTAATGTGAGACCAGCATCCTTTGCCATCTCTCCTGGCATCCTTTTTCGGAGCTTTACTCTCCCTCTTCTCTCCATAGAAATGTCCATTTCCTCACACTTTGTCGTTGCATAATGAATGGCTCTCTCCACAATTTCATTGCGCTGATCTTCAAGAAACAGTTTTAGAGCTTGGAGCTTCACAATGCACTTTTCAAGGCTGATTCCAACTGTTTGCAAATACTTTTGTGTGAGATTAATTTCTTCCAGAACTTCACACCAGAAAGAAAGGTAACTCAAAAAATCTGAGCTGATCCTCTTGTGTCCACATTTTTTTGGGGATCGCACAGTACTTCAAGAGTTGAGATCAGCTTTTCAAAATTTCCTTTCACTGGTTTCACAGCGTCATGATGAGCACTCCATCTTCTCTGGGAAAATCTTTTGACTGTCATGCTTACATTCTCCATCAGCACTTCCCATCGATGAATTGAGACTGAAAAGAAGAAATAGACTCTCTCCAAGGTTCCAAAAAATGTCACATATGAAGAAACGCTTCCAAATGAGTGCACTCCACAAATGTTCAGAGAATGATTTGCACAAGGCACAAACAAAGCCTTGGGATTAATCTCTCTGATCTTTGACTGAACACCTCCATGAATCCCAGCCATAGTTGCAACGTTGTCATATCCTTGACCACGGCACAGGTTTATGTCCAGTCCATCTCTCTCCAGATGTCTCAGGATATTCCCTGTGAGCTCAGCAGCAGTCTTTCCGGCAATAGTGAAGAAGCCCAAGAATGATTCCTTTACTTCAACTTTGTCACATTCAATATGGACGTATCTGATCACTTCACACATCAGATCAGTGTGGGACACATCAGGAGTGCTGTCAAAAAGAATCCCAAAATACTTTGCTTTCTTGATATCAGCCACTATTTTCTCTTTGACGTAATTCCCCAAAAGGCAAATGAACTCATTCTGAATCTTTGGAGATAAATACGAAGTCACTCTCCCAGATGGAATAGAATGCTTAATCCTTACAAAATGTTCTTTCAAAACTGGATCATAATTTGACAGCAACTCTACCAATTCCATAAAGTTTCCTTTGTTTGCTGATGACATGTCCTTTTTGTGACCACGAAAAAGAAGATTCTGGTGAGCCAGAAACAAGGTTACGTCCAAGAGGCGATGTAAAATATCCCTCCATTTCTTTCTCTCCTTGTCCATTGTTACTTGATGAACTTGATCAATGGTTTTTTGAAACTTCAACCCTGCTCCCAAGGTCTTCCATTTTTCCAGGCATGAGAGATGCTGCTCAGAAGCCGCATGGTCAGACACCTTTGGGTTTAGCTTCCACCATGCTTGAAACCCAGTGACAAAGCTGGATGTTCCAATTCCTTTGTCATCAAGAGCAAACAGTCTGTAGCAAAAACAAAACAAAAACTTTTTTTTGATGGAGAGTAAACCACCCATGTTCTCAAAACTTTCTCGCCATTTGGCAGAGCCTTATAGAACCATGCAATGGTCAGCTGTCGACTCTTCCCTTTGGATTTCTCTCATTGTCTTTGAACTGCACTGAAAGGTCCAGCCCTATTTTGGAAGGGTTCACTTCCCCTCTTAAGATCAACTCTCAAGTCATTTGGAACCGGGATTGGCCAAGCAGCGACATCAGAATAAATTGAAGATCTATCCGTCTCCTCTTCTTCATCAGAGTCTTTCTCCTGTTGGTGTGAACTTCTGCTGGCGTCTCCTTCCTCTTCATCAGTTTCACTGCTTTTAGAAGATGAATTGCCATCCCCCAATCCTTGCTCTCTCTCATTTGAATCCTCTTGTGAAGATGCTTCTTGTATTTGCCCTTCAGATTCACCAGGCTGAATATCTTCAGGACTTTCTCATATTGCACTTGATGTTGAAGGCGTCACATCCTTCAAAATTGATCCGGACATTGCCTAAGCCACCTCTTCTCTTGCCTTCTTCATTTTTATTTGTTGGAATCCACTGGGTCGATTTCGCTTCGTAGTGGATGTTTTCTGCAAAATTTTAAAATCAAAAGGTATAAAGCACGAACATGCATAACAAGCATGAACTATTATGACTTGAAATACATTAACTGAACAAATTGTCTGTTATTATTATTATTATTATTATTTTTTTTTTTTTTTATTATAACATCACGACGATGCATTTACCGGGTATTATAACATCACGACGATGCATTTATAAACACTTAAACATCACTATGATACCACATTGTCAAAAATTACTGGACACTGGGATAAGTACCATGATATTGTTATAAACACCAGCACTTTTATGCTTTATCATAATTATTTAATGAAACATACCTCATGTATGTGGAGTCACAGTGTCAAGTGAACAAGACTTGGAATGTCAGTTGCAGCCAGCTGGCTATGCTCAACAAACTGATGACTAAAACGTCAACAAACGTTCGCCTTTCGATGTAATTTTTATCAAATATTTAATTTTTCGTTTGTAAATTTTGTATTGCCAATAAAAATACAAATTTATTTTATAGTGGAAATTAACATTAAGCTGTTGTAATAGTTTGAACATTTTTAATTTTTTTTCTTTGGCGAATTTTTCATTTGGTTTGAAAACTTGTACTGGTATTTCAACTCTCCCGATGACACCCCTCTCCTGGCTGTCACCCGGGACGGACCGCCCCCCTAGCACCCCCCTTAGTATGCCACTGATATTATATATTCAAACTTTTAAGAGAATTAGGGAATACTCAGTTTTACATCAATGCAAATGGCCACTTGAGTGAATTGACACTCGTGCAACGCGAATTCCAAAGTTCTTTCAATGTCCACCATACTCCTGACGTTAGAACCACACCTAACACATCATCAAAAATTTCTAGAAACCGGTTTGGTTATGGACAAACGTCGCGGTGGACATCTTAAGAGAACGGAAGAGAACCAGCGAGTAGTTGAGGAAGCGTTTTCTATTCGTCAGACCAAACCTATCAGACGCGTAGCGTTGGTATTGAACACGAGTTACTCCAGTATTCGACAAATTCTCAAAAAGGACATTAAAACCATACAAAGAACAAGAGGAAAATGGAATGCATAGATGCTGTTATTCTGGAGATCTCTACAGAACCATTGTTCACTCTTACGAATGCACTTGTGATTGAAGTACACCGAAATTGGTGGTGCACGTGTGGTATTGGCTCGAAAGTTAGAAAAAATTTAGACTGGAATTTATCTTTTTTGAAAACATAATTCATCGTATTCGTTTGCATAATAAAAATATTTGCTTTGCTTGAATTACTCTCGTTTTTTTCCAAATATAAAATTTTAAAACTAAGCATAGACTTCTGAATCACCATATAGGGTGTGTATATATATGTATATATATATATATATATATATATATATATATATATATATATATATATATATATATATATATATATCGCCTCGGTAGTGTAGTGGCTAGCGTCGCTGACTACGAATCCATCAGCCCCGGGATCGAGACCCGGTGGTGGCAGCCGGCGCGCAGCAAAACCCAGCTGTTCATCCTTCCACACAATAAAAGAAGTGGTTGGTAGATAAATGGGGCCACCTTGGGTGGCCTAGTGGTTAAGACGCTGGGCTGCTGGTGGAGCGTGGTTTGGATTCCACGTTAAACTGTAGGTCTAAGGTGGAGTGAAAAGCTTGACCTTTGGCAGAATGAACAATTCGGGTGGAAGCTAACTAAAGGTTATATATATATATATATATATATATTATATATATATATATATATATATATATAATATTTTAGGAGAATCCAATGACAAGGAGGAATGTAAATGCCATGAAAAGTCTTCTTTAATGCGCAACGTTTCGAGCAATACGCTCATCATCAGGCTAGATAATAACAATATGAAATTAGAATCAATAAATAAATGTGAACAAGACAAAATAATTTCTATAAAACCTATTCATTAAAAGCAAATTTTAAAAAGACTAAAAGAAGAGGGTTAAATTCAAAGTAATAAAAATTTACATATAAAATTACAAGAAATTTAAAAGCTATTTTTAAATTACATATAGTAAATTTGAAATTAGTACACTGGAATAATTAACACTAATACAATGGAATAATTAACACTACGAACCTTTCAATGCTGGTTCCGAGGCACGAGTAATTTAAAACAAAACAAAACAGGAAACAAGCTATGGGTTGGGCGGTTGGAGAGTTATAAGTTAGGGGAGGGGGGATTATAAAAAATTGGGGAGGGGGGAGGGGGGATTATAAAAAATGTAGAGGGACAGCTGAGGAATCCACGTTTAGAGAAGGGGTCAATGTTTTAATATAAAGAGATTCCAAAATTCTAAGTGAGTTAGGACAAGAATTACAACCGAGAATTTTAAAATTATCTAAAGTGACATCAGTTTTACATTTTATACTATGTTCCCGAATACTGGAGGCTTCTTTTTTATTTAAAATTTTACCTGTTCGGCAACTTATTCCCATATGCGAATAAAATCTAGCCCTGAGGGAGCGCACGGTGCTGCCAATATAAGTACCAAGGAGACACCTTGGGCAGGTAAATAAATATACAACACCGCTACGCAACGAATCAGGAGTTCGATCCTTCGCAGAGAAAAAGCTACCTAAAGACATTTTGTTAATAAATATAATGCGAAAATCAGTATGATAAAAAAATTTTCTTAACAACTTTGTAAATTTAAGTTTAAATTCTTTATTCATGGGACCCATTTCAGGTACCAGGAATATTTTATATCTTTAGGCACTGAAATACAGGAAAGTTGAGGGCTATAAACATTATTTAAGAAAGATCTTCTTAGTTTATCTACATATTGAACAGGAAAACTATTATTGGTAAAATATGATCTTAAATTATTAAATTCATCGTTTAGTAAGGTAAAACTAGAGGTCAAATTATATCCTCTGAACAAGAGAGTTTTAATACACGACATCTTATAGTTAAAATCAGTAAAACTAAAGAAATTCATGCCCAAACCAGTAAAAGTGGGTTTCCTGTAAACTGATGTAGTAATAGAATCACCTTTTTTCGAAATTAAAAGATCTAAAAAGGGAAGGGAGCCATTTTTCTCAGTTTCCATTGTATAAGTTATATTGGGGTGCAGAGAATTTAAGAAGTTAAAAAATTGTTGCGCTTGTACAGCATTGCCAGTTTTGATGTAAAGTCGCTTTTCACGAATGTACCTGTATCAGAAACTATTGCCATTATTTTAGATAGGGTTTTTAGCTCTGATGATAGTTTTCATGGTTTGTCATGGTCTTATTTTAAGGAACTTTTAGAATTGGTTTTTAAGCAATGTTATTTTACTTTCAATAATAAGGTTTACCAACAAATTGATGGTGTTGGGATGGGATCACCCGTCGGACCTTTATCAGCTGATTTTTTTATGACTCATTTAGAAAGTGTAATTTTTAGACAATCTCCCACCCATTGTAAACCAATTTTCTATCGACGCTTCGTTGATGACTCGATAGCTGTTTTTGATAATGCTGTACAAGCGCAACAATTTTTTAACTTCTTAAATTCTCTGCACCCCAATATAACTTATACAATGGAAACTGAGAAAAATGGCTCCCTTCCCTTTTTAGATCTTTTAATTTCGAAAAAAGGTGATTCTATTACTACATCAGTTTACAGGAAACCCACTTTTACTGGTTTGGGCATGAATTTCTTTAGTTTTACTGATTTTAACTATAAGATGTCGTGTATTAAAACTCTCTTGTTCAGAGGATATAATTTGACCTCTAGTTTTACCTTACTAAACGATGAATTTAATAATTTAAGATCATATTTTACCAATAATAGTTTTCCTGTTCAATATGTAGATAAACTAATAAGATCTTTCTTAAATAATGTTTATAGCCCTCAACTTTCCTGTATTTCAGTGCCTAAAGATATAAAATATTTCCTGGTACCTGAAATGGGTCCCATGAATAAAGAATTTAAACTTAAATTTACAAAGTTGTTAAGAAAATTTTTTTATCATACTGATTTTCGCATTATATTTATTAACAAAATGTCTTTAGGTAGCTTTTTCTCAGCGAAGGATCGAACTCCTGATTCGTTGCGTAGCGGTGTTGTATATTTATTTACCTGCCCAAGGTGTCTCCTTGGTACTTATATTGGCAGCACCGTGCGCTCCCTCAGGGCTAGATTTTATTCGCATATGGGAATAAGTTGCCGAACAGGTAAAATTTTAAATAAAAAAGAAGCCTCCAGTATTCGGGAACATAGTATAAAATGTAAAACTGATGTCACTTTAGATAATTTTAAAATTCTCGGTTGTAATTCTTGTCCTAACTCACTTAGAATTTTGGAATCTCTTTATATTAAAACATTGACCCCTTCTCTAAACGTGGATTCCTCAGCTGTCCCTCTAAATTTTTTATAATCCCCCCTCCCCAACTCCCCTCCCCCCTCCCCAATTTTTTATAATCCCCCTCCCCTAACTTATAACTCTCCAACCGCCCAACCCATAGCTTGTTTCCTGTTTTGTTTTGTTTTAAATTACTCGTGCCTCGGAACCAGCATTGAAAGGTTCGTAGTGTTAATTATTCCATTGTATTAGTGTTAATTATTCCAGTGTACTAATTTCAAATTTACTATATGTAATTTAAAAATAGCTTTTAAATTTCTTGTAATTTTATATGTAAATTTTTATAACTTTGAATTTAACCCTCTTCTTTTAGTCTTTTTAAAATTTGCTTTTAATGAATAGGTTTTATAGAAATTATTTTGTCTTGTTCACATTTATTTATTGATTCTAATTTCATATTGTTATTATCTAGCCTGATGATGAGCGTATTGCTCGAAATGTTGCGCATTAAAGAAGACTTTTCATGGCATTTACATTCCTCCTTCTCATTGGATTTCTCCTAAATATTAAATTGAAGCTTTGTAGAAGCAAACCGCATGACTATATATATATATATATATATATATATATATATATATATATATAACTGTATATATATATATATATATATATTTAAAGGTCCTATATAAAATGTATCGTAAATTCCCAACGGTTTCAAATGCAAATAAATATCAGCAAAATACATTTTATTGTTGGTATTTAATTTTAACACAAACGATTTAACACGAGTATTTATGGGGTCTTTAATACCTTTTGAGAAAAGACGCCGTTCTCTTTTGTATAAATACGAGGTTTTATCGCGATGTATAATTAATTTTCGAACTTGTGACACTTTGGGATTTTCACCCCTAACATAACTAAGACACCTGCAGTAATTTAAATATATATATATATATATATATAATATATATATATATATATATATATATTTTTTTTTAGGTAGATAGATAGATAACATTTTATATTTATAGTACAACCAGGAGTTTTGTTTTCTTTACGTCCAGAAAAAGATTGGTTAAAAGAACCAAATTATTTGGTAACTACAGTATTTAACATTTTCAAATTATCCATTTAATTTGATGACCAGGCAAGTGATTGCGGTTAAGTGCAATAAATGCATGGTTGAAATTAACCTTCAGGTAATGTTAATCGTCAAATAGACATAATCATGTATTTTGGTTGTTTTGAACCTTTTATATATATATATATATATATATATATATATATATATATATATATATATATAAGATCCTCGTCAGTATCAAAACCCAAATTTTGGGGGAGAAAAATAAAAGTGGGGGAAAAAAAAAAGTTAATTTAGGAAACGTTTAACAGACATTGAAAACAAAAGTGAATTCTAAAATTTTGTACCCATTATCTGGCAACGAGAAGCAAAGCGAAAAATTCAAAATACAATCTACTAAATTTGGGAGGAAGTTGAGCTTTACGAGGTTAACCATTTAAAAAAAAAAAAAAAAAAAAAAAAATTCTTTTCAGTACGTTATTGTTTAAGAAAAACAATTGGAAAATAGTTTAAAATTACGATTATATAAACAAAAACAATTACTAAATGGATCTATACTATTAGGGATAAAGTAGTAGTAACAAATACATTTGAAACACACACACACACACACACTATCTCTCTTATGAACCCCATGTTGTTTCGTGCGTTGGTCTCTCTTCACACGGAGATCAAGCTGGTGGCCCCGCCTCTAGGTCTGGCCTGGTGGAGGAGCGAGCTGCTTTCTTGCGCTCTCCACCGTACATAGCCAGGCACGCCCGGCTCATCTGGTACTGTCCTGAGCCAGGCATCCAGTCTTTTCTTGAAGACTTCAACTTTGACCCCCGTTACGTTTCTGAGGTCCTTAGGAAGCTGGTTGAAAAGTCTTGCCCCCTGACAACCAAGCTATTTCCTTCAGGGTTGAGGAGGTCCCTTGTCATATATATATATATATATATATATATATATAATATATATATATATATATATATATATATATATATATATATATATAATATATATATAATAAATAAAAAGAATTAAAATTATGCGCTTAATAAAACATGCTGAATACTTCGTTCGACGAGGCGAAACGTACAGATTTATATGCACGATGAATCTTCTGTTTTATTTATCCTATGTGAAATGGATCGTAACTATATATATATATATATATATAATTTTTTTTTATTTGTTTATTATACTCGTATAATGTGTCCCGGTGGTGTACTGGTTATCATCACTGACTACGAATCCACCGTTCGATTCCCGGCGAAAGCAGTCGGCGCGCAGCTTACCCAGCTGTTCATCCTTCAAGAAAAAAATAGGTTGATAGATAATGGGTACCCTGGATGACGTAGTGGTTAAGACGCTGGGTTGCTGATCAGGAGATTGTGAGATCGAGTCCGGGCCAAGGACTTTGTAATTTCTGGCCGCCCGTGGTGTGTCGTGGTTCGGATTCGCATTAAAATGTAGGTCTTAAGTGGAATGACAAGCTTGACCTTCGTCAGAATGAACAATTCTGACGAAAAAAAACTGGAATGTAAACAAAAACAAATGCAATAGATTCGTAAAACATTGGAGTTTATTAACCTTAATTGAACAACATATTCAGAGTACCCGCCAGTTTTTTCTAACACAATATTCATCATTACTCAAATGTTTAACATAATATTTGGAAATAGCTCAGCTGGGATGTTGTTCGATACCTCATAGACAGATCCGGATTAACCATTATTATTATTAGGCTAATAAAGCTGTCGCCTTAGGCCCTCATATTTTTTAGGCCCTAATTTTTATATCATAAACCCTAAATCTTTGTCACAAGGTTGGTTAATTAATATCGTATATAATCGCACAAATATATCTTCAAAGGTGGAAAAATAAGTTTTTTTTTAGTTTTAGTTAAGAGGTTTTTTTTTTAATGTTATTATATCTGATTGTGTATTATTGTCGATATGTATGTAGCATTTTCATCCATTTTTGTATGATTGGCTTCAAAGGGTTAATCTGTTTCCGAAAGTGTTTTTCAGACGTTGGGAATTTGGGCCTAGTGTAATGATCATTCAGTATGTCGAAGAAAGGGGGATGTTTTGTTTGATATCACAGTTTAAAGCCAGGAAGGAAGTAATCATTCTTTGTTTGAATTGTATGCTGTTTTTGTTATTTTTTTTTAATGTACGTAACTTTGATTTTTGTTAGTTGTTAAATTTGGATAAATATACATTTCCCTTTGAAGATTTTATGAAATATATGCAGTATATAATATAGGCCCTTCCCTCTTATTAGCCTTAGGTCCCTCACAACCTTAATCCAACCCTGCTCATAGACTTTAGTCTTTAGGTCTTCAAGCGTCTTGGGCTTGGTAGAATTCATCCTGTCTTTTCTGTAACTCCACAAAAAAAAAATTCAGTGGGTGTAATGTATGGGGGCCATTCCATTGGTTCATGAAGGGAGATTAGTCGCCTGGAAAAATGATTCCTCATAAAGTTGCGAGTTTCACGAGCATTGTGTGGAGGTGCTCTATGGTGTTGAACATTAAAGACTTAGTTCTCCTTAAAACCTAGTAAGACCTTCTATGGCTATAGTTTATTGGTAGCGGTATGTATTGTCTTTTCCTAATTTTGTAGAAAGTAGGAAAAGTTGTTGTTTTAAGTATGAAATGTTGAAAGAACAGTTTTAATATACAATATTTATTAGTTATTAAGTAATGAAAGATTAGAATTGTGTAGTTATATGCGAATTGAGAACCCCAATCTATTACATTTCTGAAGAAGAAACCCTAATAACAAAAATGTACATCCATTATAAAATAACCGACAAATAAAAACAGGACATTTTTGGGGCACCCCATATATATATATATATATATATATATATATATATATATATATATATATATATCAGAAAAGAATTTATTTAGCAGTATGGCAGCTACGTTGGGGCCACGTTGCTTCACCACTTCTCATTAGATCAGCGAAGTTAAGCGACGTTGGGTCTGTTAAATAATTGGGCAGGGGACCGTCTTCTGCGTTTAGATGATGTAACGACTCTTATTTAGATGGTTTGATTCCCTTCGTCGCGTAACTTTTGCCGTTACGAGGGAGGTTAGGCAACCCCAAATGTTATCATCAGCGGTAGCTGCTTGTCATGCTGTGGAGTAGTTTACTTTAATTTTAATCTTAGAAATGCGAAGTCATTGGAGTCAGTGTCGCGGTCGTGAAAGGTGTCATCGAATTCACATCTCGGAAAAAGATTTTTGTTTCAGTTTTCTCAAAATTTTACTCGAGTGATAGAGAGAGAGAAACCATTTAGTATCGGGGCCCGAACCCCATTCTACTTCGTTGACAGAAGACCCTAAAAAAAAAAAAACTGGTAAAATGTACTTTTCTTATACAAAGGTCACGTTAGAAAGTTGCATTAAAATATTACAGTGGAAGGTCACATTCTAAGCGCGTCTTCATGCAACGGTGTCTGGTTTCCTCGAGTTCCCGTGCCAAGTCTGCGAACCTGCCAGGCTCGTTGTCATGGTCACTGCTTTTCTTGATTTTATCTAACGTGTCCACTGAAGTCGGTTTAAATTATTTTCCTTTTCTTGTTATTCCATTTGAAGTTTTCCGTTTTAATTGTAATGGAAAGAAACTTTATTTTTAGAGTGCTTATAATGCATTAAAATGGAATGGGGGGGGGGGGAGTTATTCCCTAAAATTACTAATTACTAATTGTAGGAATTTGGGAGAGATATTTTGAAATTAATTTTTTTTTTTCGCTGAATTTATTTCCACAGCCGCAAACATTTTTAATTATAACCTCATACACGCCTATAATAAGAATTAACGTTTTGTATTTTCAGTATATTTTAGTTTCGTCCAAAACATAAAAGTTTCGATTTTATATCGAATCTATTCTAAGCTCGTTCGTAATCATATACTTTAGTCATTCCTTTAAAATGAAAAAAAAAACATCTTTACTTTTGTAATCAAACTTTTATTTAAAAAAATATATTTTAGAAATTGGAGAATCCTACGATGGTTCAGAGAAAATAGAAGTAATTAAATAATTCTTTATAATTCAAGAAATATTAAAAGTATTATCTAAATAATAATAATAATATAATAATAATGTAACTAGACTATCTGTCAATATTTTTTTTTTTTTTTTTTATAAGGTTTATACAAAATAAAAAATCTGCACATTCATAAAACAGTTTAATTTAAATACCAAAATATTAATTTGCTCGGAAGTGGAATCGAAAGTTTGTAGCGGATTTGGAACTAGAATCAGTATCGAAAACTCTTATATTAGGCTGGAATTTGAATCGGAATCGAAGACTTTTTTATAAGACAAATTAGAATCAGAATGCGAGACTTTCGTGAGACGGGAATAAGAATTGGAATCGATTCCGACGGATCTGAATCGAGGGTAAAATTCATTTAAATATTCACGTACGACGAATATGTACAAATATCCTTTCCAGTTTTTTCTTAACAAAAAAAATAAGACTATAAAATATCTAAAAGTATAATGATGATAATACTCGTTATTATTAATGAAATAAAAGCTTCAAATTGAAACTAAATTACATTATGGACTTATCCTTCTCTCTCCTAATATAAAATTAATGACATTAGTATAATAATTAGATCTTATAACTAATAAAATAAATTAACATTTTTGTATTGTTACGGTAATTATTTAAAAACTTTGTCTTTATATTAATCTTAAATGATGTGAACAGAAATTAAAATATGTTAATATTTTAATTTAATGTTAACTATAATTGTACGCATTTCATAAAATTTATATAAATTTTGTGCGCGCGCGCAGTAACATTTTTTATACAAAAATTGGTGACTTGATAATTTTTTTTTTTTTTTTTTTTTTTTTTTTTTTTTTTTTTTTACAGTAGTAGATATTGGCGTCTTCGTAATTCCTATTGTTTCTCCAATTAACCACGCATTTACATGGTTGCACGCGATATAATTCGCGCTATCTTATGAACAATGCGTTGTGTGTTTTGGCTTATGGGTTCAACATGTTCAGGAGAATCCGTTTTAAGTAAAAATGTTTTGTACAGAAAGTACAGTATATTAAAGTCATTTAACCCTTAATAGCTTAATAAGAAATGGGTCAGAAATGAATTACGTGTTGGGTCTGTGGGACCCGTGAATTCCTATCCAGGATTAACTAATAAGTCGTTTAACTAATATAACAATAAAGAAAACTGTCACTTGACAATTTTAGCGAGTTTAGCAAATTCTTAAATTACATTTTTGAGAAAACACGTCATTGAATTTTTATTTACTTATATGATGTCATACATTTATGTATGAAACGTTTTTGTAAGAGTCTTTGCCGTAATCACCGATCATCCGACTGTTCGAATCTCCCGTCTCCAAGACCGCATTTTAATAATTCGGATCGAATATTTCCTAATATTTATCAAACCTCACCAAACTTGATAATTCAAGGTTGAACTAAAGCGAGCGAGCAACAACCACGTTTTTTGAACTTCCGATTATGATATAACACGAATGAAAAACTCGGAACCAAAAAGCGGCAAACAAACTATTGTCAACCACTTTCACTGGTGATGATTTAGGTTTGTATCAGTCGTGTTTATTTTTCTGTTAACAATCATGTTCTAAATAAAAGTAGACGTTTCATTGCCCCAATTTTGGGAATTTTGAAATGTCTAATGCACGAGACATTTCATAGTACAGTAAGTAAACATTTTGTTAGACATTTCTGTAAGTCGGTTGAAATGTCTAAATTGTCCCAGTTTCTTAAACAGTTGAAAAGACTAATCTGAAAATACCGTTTCCTTTCAAATGTGCGATGATTTCTCATTTCACGAAAGTCAAGCTTGTTACCCCTCCTCTCGGGTTGGCCTGGTGAAGTAGAGAGTTGGTTTCTCGTACTCTCCGCCTCACATAGCCAGGTACGCCCGGCTCATCTGGAATTGTTCTGAACCAGGCGTCTAGTCTTCTTTTGAAGATATACACTGCAACACCACTCTTGTTTCTCAGTTCCTTGGGCAGCTGGTTAAACAGTGTTGATCCTCTCTCAACAAAACTATTTTCCTTCAGGGTTGAGGATGTTCCCTGTCTGGCCTTTAAATTCGGAACACGGCACATTCTTCCTTTTCTACTTTCCACTGTTGTTTGGGGGGGGTTATAGGGTTCAAAATAAGATTAGTGATTAGTTTCTCCATTATTTTCCAAGTGTAAATAATAGTGTACCTCTCTCGTCTTCTTTCCAGTGAATATAAGTTTAGTTCACGTAACCTTTCCCAGTAATTTAGTTCTTTGCATCCATTGATCTTGGCTGTGAAGCTTCTCTGAATCCTTTCTAGTTGACTAATGTCTTCTTTTTAATATGGGGATGTTAAGACCGAGCAGTATTCCAACTTAGGTATGAGCAGTGTTTTCAATGGAGGAATCATTATAATATTCCTATCCCTTCGTTTAAAGGTTCTCAGTATCTGTCCAGTTAGTCTTTTTGTTCTGTTTACTGCTATCGTACTTTGTGTTTCAAATTTCGCGTCATCAGTCATTGCAACACCTTTTGCTTTAGACTTTCTCTGAATTTCCTATCCATTTGGGGTATACTATGTATTCCATGGATTTTAGGTCCTCCCTTCTTCGTAACTTAATAGTTTTATTTTCAGTGTTAAATTTTATATGATTCCCTTCAGACCAATTGTAGATTCTGTTCATGTCTGTATAGAGATCCTATATCCTCTGGGTTTCTTATTTTTTTAATTTTTGTGTCATCGGCAAAGGATGTTACTGTGCTATCACTGGTAACTTCCTCATCTATATCAGTTAGCATGATCATGAAAAGTAACGGAGCTAATACTGGTCCTTGTGGTGCTGATCTAAGGACTTTTGACTCTGATGAAGATATTCCTTGAACTGTAACAGCTTGCTGCCGCTCACTAAGGAAACTATATACCCATTTTCCTACTTTTCCCGTTATTCCCATATATTTCAGTGTGTGTGTTATGATTCCATGGTCACCCTTATCGAACTCCTTACCAAAGTCTCTCTATTACATCATAATTTTCATTACTTTCGAGTACATCAATAATGTTGTTGTAGTGTTCCATTAGTTGTGATAGGCATGATACTCCCTGGCCGGAATCCATGTTGGTTATCATTTAATTTTTTCCCGAGTTTGCAAAAAGTCGTAGATTTTCTCTCTAATTGTAATGAATCATCTAACAATGAAATGTCTAATGCATAAAAATTTAAGGAGTTTAAGTTTATATAAAAAGAATTGTTTTATAGCAGTACTCTTAATAACTTTCGACTTCAATTTATATCCATTTCTTCTTGTAATTCTTCCTTCCTTCCTTCCTTCCTTCCTTGTAATTGTCAAGTAACTTCCCTTTAATTTACATTATCAAAGTCACTTATCGGTTTTAAATACTCTAATTAGTTTTCCTATAAGTGAACGCTTTTCAATTCAATACATATCTTGTTCAGCTAATTTTCCCCCACATATTTTACATCTCGGTTCTGGATTTATTTTGGTTGCACTATCCCGAACTCTTTCTAACTTATCAGTGCCTTTTCTCAAGAATAAGCTGTCTAACTTAGAGATTCAACCTAGGGTTGGCTTACCGTATATCCAGAGGTCTAGTTCTAAGGCTATGCTCAGGGATCAGGGTTACAGGCTGGTTCTTAAGCTTGAAACACTTTCCTAGCCAATGCTTAGCCGAATAAATAAAATTAATACATGCATGAAAGACGCTCGGGAGATCTTAGCCTACATTGAGTAAATACGCAAATATAATAATGCTGTTCTCTTTTCAAGATAACCAACCTAAATACGAGCGCATAATTAGACTGCATCACAATTTCAGAATATTTTTAACTACAATGCGCGTGCGTCTAGGTGCAAACAATAGAAAACAACTAACTTATACAAATGAAATGTTTAATTTCTACGCCTTTATACAGGGTGGGCGGAAAGTAGCTCCCTATTTTGGATTGGTAAAAAAATACGTATATTATCCATTTATTTCAGAAGAAATAATATGATAAGGTAGGCATACATGGTAGGTTTTCTCTGAAATTCAATGTGGGCTCCAACTCTTTCCACCAGCTTCTGGAGCCGCCCAGGAATGGCGTCCACTGACTTTAGCAGACTCCGGCGGGATGGAGGACATGACTTCCCGAATTCGGTCCTCCAGTTCTTCCAATGTCCTCGGTTTGGTGCGGTAGACTTCTTCCTTTACCCACCCCCAAAGAAAGAAGTCGCACGGTGTCAAGTCGGGGCTCCTGGCTGGCCATTGATGTGGACCACGACGACCCATCCAACGCCCAGGGAAGTGGGCATCCAGCCACTCACGGACAACAAGAGCGAAGTGCGGAGGGGCGCCATCTTGCATAAATATCAGATCGTCGATGTTCTCCCATGTGCTGACAACCGGCCAGACCTCGTTTCGCAACATAGCAAGGTACCGCTCAGCATTCATGGTGTTGCGCAGAAGGAACGGGCCCACAACCTGATCTGAGGTCATACCACACCACACCGTTACACTGAACCGATTCTGCCGTTTTTCAGCGGTAACCGTGCGACTTCTTTCTTTGGGGGTGGGTAAAGGAAGAAGTCTACCGCACCAAACCGAGGACATTGGAAGAACTGGAGGACCGAATTCGGGAAGTCATGTCCTCCATCCCGCCGGAGTTCCTGCTAAAGTCAGTGGACGCCATTCCTGGGCGGCTCCAGAAGCTGGTGGAAAGAGTTGGAGCCCACATTGAATTTTAGAGAAAACCTACCATGTATGCCTACCTTTTCATATTATTTCTTCTGAAATAAATGGATAATATACGTATTTTTTTACCAATCCAAAATAGGGAGCTACTTTCCGCCCACCCTGTATATCTGAAACATTTAAGCACCCTTTTCAGATATTTGAAATATCCAGTAAATATTTTAAAATGGCTATTATTCGTTTCAGAAAGCTAAATTTATTATGAGATGTCGAGTAGACGTTTCATACGTATAACCGAACGTCTAGTACCATTTAGAGTGCGAGTCATGCTTAGTTTAACCACAGAGATTAACTGCGAAATTCTAAACCAATTATTTTGGACATTGTGACAAAAAGTATCTTTATCCGCGATACCATATTTTACTGAATTAAACTCTTAAATTAAAAAAAAGAAATAACCTACAAATTTTTGTGACGCATAATTATTAAAAAAAAAAAAATGGGTGTTAAAAATCGAAAAAAAAAAAGAAAAGAAGAAGAATAATAATTTGATGATTGACTTATCTGGGACAAGTTTGCTTTCAACTAAATTAAATATTTAATCTGTAGAAAGGAAATGGATTAATTATGTAAATAGCCAGGCGAAATTATATATATATGATCATCAATTCGTTATGTATATAAAATAGTCAGTTGTGTACACACACACACACACACACACACACACACACTTTTTAAAATATGTGTACATTATCTAAAACTTATTAACCAAACCTAATTTAACCTAATCTAAGTTTAATGCCATCGAGCCAAGAAGGGCGTGATAAATGTTTCGGGCGCAATTGAGGGCTCGAAGGGTAGTTTCTGTTAAGTCATTAAGTAGTGAGGTACTCGCTAACCTAACGTAACCTAACCAAATCAAACCAAACCTTTAGAGGCTTACAATAATAAAATTCTGTCCCAGTGAGGATGATCTGAACGTTTTAACCCTCCCACCCAATCTTAAAATGTAAATTCCGTTTCGATGGTCGAGTATCTCCTCTTGGCCCTATTTAAAGGTCGTGGACGCATACGCAATCACAGTCTCGCTACGTTTCTGCTTATGTACCAAACATACACCTGCCACTTTTCCTGAAGCATCAGCGAATAACTATTTTCTTTGCCGTCTCCAAAATATCTGCCTGGCATTTCCTCCGTCCATTTCATTTCTCATTCCTCCTCTTTCCCGTTAGCTCAGCCAACGGCGCAGCAATAACAGGACACTCTTTTCTTAACTTCCGTTGGTAGCAAAAATATTCTTACCGGACCGACTGTTTCTGGTTTTTCATACTTGAGCATTTGCTGTACTTACGCAATCCATTCACCCCCCCCCCCCTCCACCATATGTCCATATTTTTATTCCGGTCTCGACAAATCTTTTTAATATACGGGTCTAACAATCCAATGTGCTCATTCAAATTATTATCCGTGAAGAACGCACGACGCTTTCCACGCGACAATGACGAGCGCGCCAAATTTAAGTTTCGAGAAAACGCGCGTTAAAATTTTAAAAATGCGTAAATAGCTATAAAATACTCAAATATTCATCGATTATAATGAACTCGGTCTCATTTTGAAGGTGTTTTGTCGTAGACAATGAATGGCGCTTCTGGCACCTAGAAAAAGGATTTTTGGGACCATGGCGCTGGCGGGCTCGTCACTGTCGCACGGAGCGCCTCGCATCATCTACCGTAAATATATAACCACTTTAGCCATGAAAATCCAGCCACCACACGCTTCATTCGTCATTGGTACGCGCCCGTGTTTCACTAAACAGTTATTATTATTATTTCCCGTTTTTCGCTATATTTACAACATGCTGATAGATCCTTTTCCGTACTTTTTCGGGCATCCCCCTACGAGGAATAACATAGATACCCCTTTTCTTAGCTATTCCTCTCGTTACATTCGGCCGTATTACCTTGCCAATGTTAATAATATAATCCTTACCAAATTTAACTTCATTAGGTTGCCTGCCATTTTTAAATATACAATTTCCCTTTGTCCCATTTCATAAAAAGTTCTAGCTATAAACAAAGCCTTCTCAGTAAAATTCTTGTTGTACCCCCAATCTTTTAAAAACGGATAACCTTCGATTTGCTTCCGCCCGAATTGTTCATTCTGACGAAGGTCGAGCTTTTCACTCCACCTTAGACCTACGGTTTAACGTGGAAACCGAACCACCCCCCACCAGCAGTCCACCGTCTTAACCACTAGGCTACCCAGGGTACCCATTAATCTACCAACCACTTTCTTTATTATGCGGAAGGATGAACGGCTGGGTTTCGCCGCGCGCCGTCTGCCGTCACCGGGTGTGTGTGGATCCCGGGGCCGATGGATTTGTAGTCAGCGACGCTACCCACTACGCCACCTAGGCGCATCGTGTTAAATATTTTACTTTCCCGTCCACAAATATGTTATCACAAATTCTGAACGTTCTTAAAAATAGACCTATTATAACACCCTTCTTAACACGATCCTCATGATTCGAAAAAACGTGAATATTTGCATCCTGATGCGTTGGTTTTTATAAAATTTAAAACGAGGATAGTTACTTCAACCCGACCAAAGGAAACATCCAAAAGAGGCAGACCTCCTTCAGTCTCAGATTCCACTGTAAATTGAGTAGAAGGAAGAATATTGTGCAACGCATTCTACATCTACAACTTAACGTGAAATCAGAACCACGACCCGCTACGGGTGGTCAAAAGTTACAAAGTCCTCGCCCAGCCTCGTTCTCACGACCCCCTAATCAGCAGCAGCCCAGCGTCTTCAGCACTGGCTACCCAGGGTACCCATTTATCTACAAACCAATATTTTTAAGAAAGATAAACAACTGGGTGAGCTGAGCGCCGCTTGCCTTCGCCGGGAATCTCGGGGGTGGGGGTTGGATTCGGAGTCAGCGGTGCTAACCACTGCACTATATATATATATATATATATATATACACTAGCTCCTTGGAAGTCCGCTAAACCCAATGATACTGAAGCTTCTGTGAACCAATTCGCTTCTTTACCCTTATTTACCTTCTACTTTCTTCTATATGCCCTTTATTAACTCTTCTTTTACCCTTTAATTTCCTTCATATAGCTTCCCAAAATTTAAAGTACTCCAGATCATGACCGGGATAAAACCTTCTTAAACTTTTTTAAATCCTCTTAATCTCATCCTATAATTAATGGGATAAACGTTTTATTCCATCAGATAATCCACTTAAGCATGTTACAAAAAGCTCAGCGTTCAAAATTTTCCCATCCGAGATATTGCTGTTCATGCCACTAAGTACAAGGCTTGTCTACACGAGAGGGTTGCGAGGAAGGGTTGCGCCTTCATCATAAAACTATGATTCTCAAATATGCAAAAGAACATTTCGATGATTTTCAAGAGTTTTGAAACAAGATTCTCTGTTTTGATGAGACAAAAATCGAACTTGACGGCCGTAATCAAAAGGGGTTTGTTTGGAGGAGGAAGACCAAGGTATTTAATGAAAAGAACATCATCCCGACAGTGAAGCACACTAGCGGCTTTATCATGCTTTCGATGTGTGTGTGTGTGTGTGTGTTGTGTGTGTTATCTGCTGGTAAGGAAAATTTGGTTCGAATTGATGGAACAATGGATTTAGCGAGTTATCAGTAGATTTTGGACTAAAAAAACCCTTCTGCCTTCAGTAAAGAAGTTGAAGGTGGGGCGTGGCTGAATACTCCAACAGGTTAATGATGCGAAGCGTACATCCAAAAGTACAGTAAAATGAATATAAAATTGAATATAAGAAAATTAAAGTTTTGGGATGGTCTTCAGCGTCCGCGAACTAACTGGCATAGTTCTGAAGCGACGGTCCACGCAGTAAATCCAAAGAATTTTACATAGGCAATTTGTGAAAAAGAATGGTCACACCTACAAAAGGAATGAACCGAAAAGATGGTGCAAGGACATAGGAAGCGTCTGCTTGAAGTAATCGGAACAAAAGGAGGTTCTTCGAGTATCTGAAGGGGTTTAAACTTTTTTGTTGCATTCTCTCGTAGTGAAAATATACATAATTTTTCTTTTTATTTGGCTTCGATTTCCGGTTACTCATTTTTAAGTATAGTACAAAGGCTTTATACGTACCACGCTTAAATATTTTAAAATCTTTGGATGCATCGCAATCTCAAACCTTTTAAAAAAATTGGCACAAGTACTGAAACTTTCATGCAACTATATATATGAGAGAAATAGTGACTTTTAGCAATTCCTACGAATAAGCAGAAACCAAATAAAAAATATTAGTTCAGTAAACAGAGGACAACGGAGTGTAAATTTACTTTCCTACAACAAGGAATCCTTTTGTCACTTGTATTTCATCTCTACGCTACAAAAGAACCCAAACTGAATGTGGCACTGGTGCCCGCATGTGTGGAGCCATGAACGGTCCTTGGTTTTCATCTGTTTCCTCTATGTGACGGATGTCACACGAGGAAATGCGTTTTATTTTCGCAAACAAAGTCCATTTTATAAACTGATGAAGTCATGCTTGTGCGACGAAAAAGTCCCGTTCTTTTGTTTATATACAGGGTAGGTCAGTAAAATGTTACCACTTGTGCGTCGCGTCTATGAATGTTGACAGAAAAGTGGTATATATATATATATATATATATATATATATATATATATTAGTTAGTTAGTTAGTTAGTTATAGTTTAAAAGTTAAAATAAAACCAAAACGAATTGGTAATTACATCAATGGTGACCCCTGGCATCATGAATGCCCCCTGGGGAGGGTTAGTTGCGGGCACGTATCTGTAAATCTCTCTCCCTGCTTTGTACCACTTCACGGAGTATAATGGGTCACCTTGGAGGTCAAACTCGCAGGTCAGCATAGTGTTGTCTCCGACATTGACCCATTCTGGCACGTGGAACTTCACCCACTGTAGACCCGAGCCTGAAATAAATAATAATAATAATAATAATAATAATAATAATAATTTATTTATTTATTTATAAATATCTACAGTTTTCATAGATGAATATAATATTGAATACAAAGGTTGTATACAGCTGTAAACTGCATTTAGCAAGCGTGCTGGCTTTACAGGTCGAAATCTACTAATTAGATACAATTATAATTACATAATAGATATGATTACGAGATTTTTATAGATTTTTATAATAGACTTTAAAGACAAAAGGGAACTTACAGACTATGGCATATACTTATATTAGAAGCTAATTACAACGAATAATGAGACCAGTATAAAACTAAGGAATAATAATAATATAATAATAATAATATATTAGAAGTTAATGATCCTCTTCTAATAACATCTATAATGTTTTAAGGATTTTTTTTTTTTTTCGAAATGTGAAGATAATTTTTTGGATACTAGAAAAATGTTAAACAATTGTTGAGTAAAATAATATAATAATTATTATTAATAATTTTTTTTTATTTTTTTTTTTCCCTCCAACCGTTTCGTTCGCTCACTGCAGACATTTCAAAGAAGTGGAATAGAAATGGTCGTATTAATATGTACAGATGAAACTGAAAATAAACAATATATATATATATATATATATATAATATATAATATATATATATATATATATATAATATATATACCTGCTCTTTTTGCCCGCGCGCTTATATGCTAGATAATCAAGTTGTTTTTGTTTTTTGTGGAGGTAATTTTAGTTTTGTAAAGCCGTTTCTATAGCTGTTATGCCACCACTTGCTTGGGTGGGCTGATTGTATTAAATTTGAAGCTTAAAATTTTCATGGCTGCGTTCTTTTCTATAGTTTTTATGACCAAATAATTGAACCGACAGTAATTGGGGTGCTTGCGGTCCCCCAATTACTGGCAGCACCGCCCGTAGGGCCCTGTTTAACTAATTCAGCTCTTTTTAGACCCAAAAGTTTAAAAAACAGACAAACACGAATAGACGGACGGACGGACAGACAGAAAGACACACAACTTGCTTATATATATACAGGGTGGCGCAAAAGTCGCGCATCATAGGAATTTTCAATGTTGATTATAATATTTTTTCTTTTAGGTAGGGATGACTACGAAATTAACAATAGACGAGAGGGTGAGCTTGGTTTTAATGCATGGAATACCAGGTACAACAAATTGTCTCGTCTATTGTTAATTTCGCAGCCATCTCCTACTTAAAAGGAAAAAAAATATTGGCAACGCTGAAAATTCCTATAATGCGCGACTTTTGCGCCACCCTCTATATATATATATATATATATATATCAGGTAAAAATTACAAGTAAAATTTATTGTTAAATAAAAAACTGAATTTGATTTTTAAAATATTTCTCCTCTCCCGAAATTTGTTTCATGTTGTCGCAATGTAATTAAAAATGCTGTATTTACCACAAAAAAAAAGGTAATTTTATTGAATTTAATATATTAATACCTGGTTTGTTTGGGTTTTTTCTTTTTATCATTGACGATTGCGCTATTCTTAGGTTATTTAAATATTTTTTTTTATATTTTTAATTAAATTGCTACGACATTAAAAAAAAAAAAATTTCGGCGGTGGAGCAATACAAAATTTTAAAATCAAGTTAAATGTTTATTTAATACCATTTATTTTTAACACACACACACACACACCACACACACACACACACACACACACCGTGTATGGAATAAAGTACTCTTCTGGGAAAATTAAATCCACTATAGTCCGAATAAATAATGGTACGAGTAAATGAGAAACACTATAGTTTTTATCCTTTTCATGATGTTAGTCCGTCGTGCTTATATTGATGTTCTAAATATAGTGGGGCTTGGCTTCTTTAAACCCTAGATCCTGTCCCAAAGCTGGATCCTATCTGCTTGGCAGATAGTTAGTGAGGGAAACTATATTTTGGGGCCTCTTTGCGAATGACCCGTTGGCCATGTCTGGCTAACATCATGGAAAGAAAAAAATTATAGTATTTGTCATTTACTATTACTTATTCGGACTATAGTGCAATTAATTTTCCCAGAAAGGTTTTTGTTCCATGCACGGTCTGTGTGTAACATAAAAGTTCTCAGGGGATAATTCTGAGTTCCATATATATACCGTATGTCCCACAAAAAAGTACACCCAACTTTAGATTGAACTAACTCCTCCAAAAATTGAGATATTTGGGATCTGTTTGTTTGATTTAATATAGCAAATTATTCTTTGTTAACGTTCAAATTTATTCATGTTTAAACGATTTAGTGTTTAAGCATCTGCTTTTAACTGAAGGGTACAGCAAAATGGGTTGCGCGGAATGATCATTTCTCCCAGCCAGATAGCTCCTCTTGCTTTAACCAATGTGCTACTTTTTACGTCGAAGGATATTGCAAATCTTTTTTTTAAATAATTCGAACTTTTGTATTTAAGATACGAGTCATACATATAAATGAAGAATCTGAATTACTAAATTTATAAATAACGTTGAAACCCTTATCATGCAGTTTACACGAAGGCAGCGCGTTCTCATGGTCACAACTTATCTGCAAACTAAAAGCTTAAAACAAGTTCAGAATACCTTCGAACTGCAATTTCCCGATAGAGCTTCTCCAACTAAACATACAATTTTGAAGAATGTTCGGAAATACAAAGAAGAAGGAACGGTCCTCAATTTGAACAAAGGACGTTCAGGCCATCCGAAGACGGCAAGAACAGACGAGAACATTCAGCATGTTCGGCATTTATTAGAGAGACATCCAAAAGTGTCCACCAGGCGAAATGGTACAGAACTCTCACGCATGTCATTTCATCGAATAGTTCGTGAGGATTTGAATTTGTACCCATACAGAATGGAAATTCGACATCAACTCATTGAAGGAGATCTACCTCGCCGCCTAAGATTTGCCCAGTGGTTTCTTGAAAAACCAGAAAGATTCACGGAACAATTAGTGGTTGGAGATGAGGCGGCCTTTTTATGAATGGTCTAGTGAACAGACAATCTGCCGTCAGTATGCACCAAAAAATCATCCACCTGACAATCATATCTACGAAAAGAATAACTCTAGACAAAAACTGTCTCTCTGGGTAGGACTGTGCGGTAATGGAGCGGTAATTGGCCCGTCTTTTACGATGGTAATCTAAATGGTGAAGCTTACCTAGAAATGATAGACCGAGAAATCCTTCCACAAATACATATTACTTATGGAAACCGATTTAATCGTATTTGGTGGGTGCAAGACGGAGCTCCTGCTCACAGGAGAGTTATTGTGAAGGAACGCTTGCAGGAAGTCTTCCACCAAAGAGTAATTGCTACAGGCCATGACATTGAATGGCTCCCAGAAGCTCTGACTTGACCACGTGTAATACTTTTTATGGGTCATTTGAAAATAGAGTATTTGCATCACAACCTATCAATTTAGATGATTTGAGGACTCGCATCACAGCTGAAATCAACTTGTTAAAAGACGATCCAGATCTTATCAAAAGAGTGATGGGGAAGATGAGAGCTCGACTCCAGATTTGTATCGATAGGAATGGCGGTCATGTTGAAAGAAAACGAAACTAAGCATAACTTTTGCAATAAGGAATAAAGAAAAATCTGCTTTGTATCTTATTAAAATTATGTTAAAGTATCTATTATTATGTATTTGTCTTTTCATTACATCGATAGCACACACATTATTTTTTCATTGACCAATTTTGCGCAATCCATTTTGTTGTACCCTTCAGTTAAAAGCAGATGCTTAAACACTAAATCGTTTAAACATGAATAAATTTGAACGTTAACAAAGAATAATTTGCTATATTAAATCAAACAGATCCAAAATATCTCAATTTTTGGAGGAGTTAGTTCAATCTAAAGTTGGATGTACTTTTTTGTGGGACATGGTATATGTATATATATATATATATATAAATTTTTTCTGTAAATATTAAGGGTTGCGTCGTAGTCAATGTCGTAACATCGCTTCCTATTGATCAGCGAAGTTAAGCGACATTGGGTCGGATAGTAGTTGGATGTGAAACACTCCTCCGCGTTTAGACAATGTCGCGACCCGTGGTTCGGATCCCACGTAAAGCTGTAGATCTCCTCCGTCATATGACCTTAGATATTGCGAAGGAGGTTAAGCAACCCCATCATTATTATTTTATTATTCATAAATATTATTGCAATAATTTTTACTTCATTTTTTTAAAATGTCTCCAGTGTGGGAAGGGGGGGGGGGGAGTCCGAAACGTTGGAAATACCCAAAGTAAAGCGAGTATATTTTTATTATATTCGAGTATTGTTTTAAATAAAATTTCTGGAAGTATTTCAGAAAAATACTTTCAGAATTTTGGAGGAGGACCTAAAACATTGTATGAAATGATGATAATAGTAATATCACGTATGAATATATATATACAGTATAATACAGTATATATTATTCAAGAAGAAAATTGTGTAATGTTCCGCTGAAATATTCATTTGGTTTCGTTGCAATGCCTTCCTTGCATACCTAAAAACATATTATAATAATAAAATTTATTTATTTTTTATATTCATGAAAATACACTTAGAAAATAATTTAGATCACCAGAGCGAGTGTAAATATTCTGAAATTATTTATTACTAGCGGAGCGACCCGGAGTTGCATGGGTGGAAGTTGAACGTTGAGAACCCGCCCTTGATAGCAAAAATATCCCGCCGTACTATTCAATTAACCGGGCATTCGATAATTTTCCCGTAGGTTTCGATTTATTTTAAGCAACTTTTAGAGCTCCGCCCATCTTATGACGCGTCTATGATGTCACTATCTTTCAACCAATCCGAATACACTCGGCCTCCTAAGCCGGGAAACGGCAAAAACGGCCTACCGGTCTCAAATGGCCTCAGAGACCGACGCCACATTGCCTATGTTCTTCCCCGGCCTCAGTTACTCCTATCACTTAAGCCTCATTAAAATCTGGCCAGTGGTTTGGCCGGCCATAAGTAACAAAGATCGCGGGCAGTTCGACCGTCACAAATATTCGTAAGATTGGTAATATTTTTAATAGTAATATTATTGGTAATGTTTTTAATATAAATAGTATCGGTAATAATATTTTTAATATTAATAGTATTAGTGATAATATTTTAATATTAGTGTAATAGTGAATAATAATTTCCTCAGTAGTACATTAATATATCAGTATACGAGTTTCGTCTACAATATAAAATAAATTTTGTAATTTCAAACTTATAATTTTGGAGAATAAATTCTAAATTTATTTGCAGCAAAACTTTAAGTTTTTAAACTTTAATTTCCAAAGTTTGTTTTAAATTTTTTTTTTTAATATATTTTGTTTTATTCATGCTTATTTTAATAATCATATTTTAATTATTATTATTATTTTTTTATTCAGTTTTTCGAAACATATTTCAAGTTTAATTTTTTTAGTTTTGTATTCTAATGAAACTCATTTCTTTTACTGCATATTGTAAGAAACACTTTTCTCTCTCTCTCTCTCTCTCTCTCTCTCTCTCATATATATATACAGGGTGTCCCATAAGTCCGGTCTCATAGGTAAATTTATTTTAAATTAAATTTATAAAAGTAATGCATCAGAACTAAAACAAATGTTTGATGTCTTGTTTGGGACCTTTTTTTTTGTTGTTGCAGTAGAATGGCTGCAATGGCTAATATGGAAGGGAGTTACACACTTGTTAGGAAAGGGCCTTAGTAAACAATAAATTCTTTAATTCAACCTAGAAATGTAATTTCATTATGGCGTTACGTTCATCCCACACTAGTCACTGTGTGCGCGGTCCCACGCTAGTCTTCTAGGGTTAAAAGTATAAATTGTTAATAAATATTATTGCGTAAACATGTTGTACCATGTTTATACAGGGTGTCCCATAAGTCCGGCATCATAGGAAAAATAATAAAAAAGGCAAAACAAAAGCTTTTATTTACGGAACGTGCTCAATATGTCCACCATTGTTTTCAATACACAAATTCAGACGTGATACCCAGTCAGCAAGCACACGGTAATGATGTCAGGAGTAATGGTGTTACATGCCCCAATAATGCGCTGCCGCAAATGTTCAACACTCCTAATTTTCTCTGCGTATACCAGCGCTTTCGAGTGGCCCCAGAGATAAAAATCTAGTGGCGTGAGATCGATCCGGGCTTCTAGCTAGCCATTCCACAGGCCCTCAACGTCCTATCCAATGACCAGGGAATTGTTGGTACAGGTATTCCCTTACTTGGGTGCTGTAATGTGCAGGAGCGCCGTCTTGCTGGAACCATGTTGGGAAATTTCCTTCTTCGTTGAAGACACTGGGAAATGCTTCTTCCTTGAGCGTACGTAGGTAGGTGCCTCCACTGACATGTTCATCGAAAAAGAGGGGGCCTATGATGCGATCCTTCCAAATGCCACACCATACCATCACCCGAGATGCACCTTGTTCCTTTGAAGAGGTATACCAGTGAGGGTTGTTTTGAGACCAGTAGCGGGTGTTCTGTCGATTTACCTCACCATTTCCATGAAAAACAGCCTCGTCACTGAACAGAATGGTGGACGGGAAATTGGCATCCCGAGCATATGAATTATGGTTTGTAGAAATAGAAAAATATGAATTTCTCCTATGATGCCGGACTTATGGGACACCCTGTACAATAAAATAATTCTATCGCTTATTCTGGAAAATAGCATGTAAATTTCTATGTAATTTTACCTATTTTATCCATATACTTGCATGTTTTTTCTGTATAGTGACCAACGTAATACATAGAATCTTTGTAAATTTATGTATATATATCGGTGGTTCTAAACCCCTGGGGTCACGACCCAAAATTGGGTCGCCAAGCCATTTTGATTGGGTCATTAAATTATTTATAATTTATTTGTTACCCTTAATCATTTTATCATTAACTATTTATTTTATCTATTACGAGTGAACTTTTTGAAGACGTGGGTCGCCGAGCTAGCCCCTCGACCGGAATTTGGGTCGCAGCCTAAAAAGGTTAAGAACCACTGATATAAATACTATATGCAATTTTATATTCTCTCTAATTTCGTCGCATTTTACAGATATGGTATGTAACTATTTACAGATTGCATCAGTATTATTACAGTATATGTACAGTATATGTAAATGAAGCCGACACACACACACACACACTGTAATTTTACAGAAAGTATGTTGAAAAATTGCTGCCAGAAAATATCTAAATTTACAGTAAAATTTCTAACAGGTGTGGTAATGATGAAAAGAGAAGATGTAATGAATTGAGCAAAGAATGCAAAACGAACGTTAAGTAATTGGTAAAATGTAAAACAAAAGTAGTTGAAGACTTGGGAAGGAAGATACATAAGCAGAATGTGAAGACTCGAAAGTTATTCTGGAAAAAGTGAGAGAATGCGAAGGTCAGTCTGGTGGAATGACTGGTTATATGAAAGGCAAAATGTCAATGTGTTAATTCAAATACGCGAGAGATTTAAAAACTATTTTGGTGAACTGGTCGGTGAGGTAGATGAATAGGAACCAAATGTGTATGACTGCACTCGGTTTTGGTAGCATATGTAGAAGCGTATACCGGAGAGTGGAAGGCATCAAAGTATAGGTTAAACTGAATGAGCAGAGTGCAATCTGAGGAAAAGGAAATCGGTCAGAGTTGATGGGATGTGTTGTGAAGCAATTAAATATGGAGGTAGAATGTGATTGTATGGCTGTTGAAAATATATATCAAAAGCCGTGAGACAGTGGGTGTATAACATCACTGGAAATAGAAATCCTTTAATTTCTAGATGCAAATCAGATATTTAAATTATAATAACTTACTTTAAGTGAGTTTGAACGACGGTTCAGGATCGACCTGCGGTCGACCCCTCTGCAGTATTGCGCCTCATTTGCGGAATTTTGGTCAAGGAGGGAATTGCTGTCTGATCTCCTCCTGCCCTCGTAGCCAGCCACGCATGGCTGGGCAAGGACTTTGCACATGAATCTGTCCAGCTGGTTCTTGAAATTATTTAGGTATGTGTGCTGGAGATTCCTCACTTCTTTTGGTAGGACATTGAAAAGCTTTGGGCCTCGTATTCTGAGGGTATTTTCCATCCTCGTTTTCATGGCCCCTTGTCCCACGGCAGCTGGGACCGTACAAAATCTGCCTCTTCTCTCATTCCAGTTTGCTTCTATTTCGTTTCCCAAGCGCGCTAGAAATCATGGTAGGCTCAAGTGGTGGACTAGGGAAATAGGCGAGTTATAAACGAGCGTAACAGAGCGTATAGACTTAATAAGGGCAATGGCACCGTAGCTAACTTTAGTAGATATATCGAGCTTAGACGTCAGGTTAAAAAATCAGTTTGGAATGCTAAGCGTAATTTAGAGATACTTATAGCTGCGGATAGTAAACATAATCCAAAAAAGTTTTTTGACTACGTCAATAATCGTAAGCCGATAAAAGATAATATAGGCCCTCTAGTGAACGCTAATGAACGCTAACGGCGCTTTGGCTTCCGACGCTCAGGCGATGGCGGGTATTTTTGACAACTTTTTTGCGGCAATTTTTACCGTAGAAGACATAAACAATGTCCCCGATGTGAACGATAGCGTTCCATTTAGTAGCGAGACTATTTTGAATGAAATAACTGTTTACGAGGGTGAGATTGCGCATTATATCGATAAGCTAAAAGTTAGCAAGGCTCCAGGCCCTGACGCGCTTTATCCTAGACATTTGAAAGATTTGAAAGACGTTATCGTAGCCCCCTTAACGAAGATTTTTAATCAGTCATTGGAAGCAAGGATTATTCCTGAAGACTTCAAATTAGCTAACGTTACGCCCATTTTTAAAAAAGGCGACCGCACAGTAGCTAGCAATTATAGGCCTATTAGCTTAACGTCAATTGTCGGTAAACTATTGGAATCCGTAGCGGGGGCGTACCCAGAAATTTGCCAAGGGGGGGGGGGCGAACTTGGAACTAATCGTAGAAGTATAATTGAAATAGAGATGAATAATTTTTATGTGCGTTCATGATGAGCTTATCGTTCAGTTAGAGATGATTAACTAGCTACTGCTAAGACACATTATGAATAAAAATATATAAATTATATTATAAAAAATATAAAAATTATGATAAAAATCTGATTAGTAACATAATATTCAATGCAAACCGCAATGAGGATGCTCAGATTTGTATTAACATGAGAATAAAAAAGTGCTAATTTCGAGATTAAGTATTTCCTTGGACTGTTTACCTTTATAAAAGAAAATTATTCTCAGGGCCGGATTAAGAGCTTTCGGGATCCTAAGCCATTTTAGATTTTTAATAGTAGAGGAGGCAAGAGGTAGCGCCGAAGGCGCCGAAATTTTTTCACTTTCATTCTCATCCTGTTGCTGTTGAGCTAATAATTTATTAGCTCAAGAGGGGGGCGATCGCCCCTGTCGCCCTCCCTTTCGGTACGCCTCTGCTAGAAAGTCGCGATTTGATTAATAGTAGTCAGCATGGGTTTCGACGCCATAGATCTTGTTTAATTTGTTAGAATTTTATAACGAAATAGTGCGCGAATACGATAGGCATAGAGCGGCTGACGTTATTTATTTAAACTTTAAAAAAGCGTTCGATACAGTTCCGCATAGAAGATTAATTGCGAAGGTTAAAGCGTACGGTATACCCGGTCAGGTAGCTAACTGGTTAAAGCAGGGGTTCCCAAATTGTGTTCCGCGGAACACTTCTCACGGTATACAAGTGTTCCGCGGAACACCAATTTGGGAACCCCTGGGTTAAAGGAATGGCTTCGTGCTAGGAAACAGAGGGTCGTTGTTAATGGTAGTGAATCGGGGTGGTTGGATGTAGGTAGCGGTGTCCCTCAGGGTTCAGTGTTAGGCACATTGCTATTCGTAATCTACATTAACGACCTAGATGTAGGCTTGACCAGTAACGTGTCTAAATTCGCGGACGATACTAAAATAGGCGGTGAAGTTGTTAACATGGACGATAGAAATAGGCTCCAAGACGATGTAAATAAGATTATGGAGTGGACGGATAAGTGACAGATGCAATTTAACGTAGACAAATGTAAAGCTTTGCATATAGGTTCTCGTAACAACAGTTACACGTACACGATGGATGATAGACAGTTAGCGAGCGTTGACGAGGAAGTAGATTTAGGCGTACGCGTATCTAAGGATTTAAAAGTTAGGAACTAGTGCCTGGAGTCTTGCGCAAAAGCTAATAGGATGTTAGGCTTCATAGCGCGTAATTTCGAATTTAAATCGAAGCATATTATATTGTCCCTTTACAAGTCCCTAGTCAGGCCTCACTTAGAATATACCGTTCAGTTTTGGTGCCCGTATTTGCGTGAGGATATTGATAGATTGGAAAGGGTTCAGCGTCGCGCCACGAAACTAATTCCGTCATTACGCAACAAGCTTTACAAAGATAGGATTAAAGAGTTAGATTTGCATTCACTCGAAACTAGGAGATTAAGGGGGGAGCTTATTGAAGTTTTCAAAATCGTTAATAAAATTGATAACGTAAATTTTGACAAACTGTTCACTTTCGATAATAGCAATACTCGTAATAACGGATTTAAATTACGTGGCAGACGTTTCATTACTAACATCGCTAAAAACTTTCTTACGTTTAAAGTAATTGATAAATGGAATAATCTTCGCGCGTCCGTCGTGAACCTACCAGCGTTAATGTGTTAAAAACCGTTTAGATAGACATTTTAAAAATATTAACGTTGTTTAAAATAATAAAACAATTAGGAACAGGAGTTCTCTGGGGGTAATGGTCGAGGATGAGTCTGTTGACGATTAATGCCAGTGTGTGATATGCCAGCAATAAAATTATTAAAAAAAAAAAATTAGACTAACACGAACTTAGATGTAGCTTGTAGCGTAAACTAACCCAGTTTTTGTTATACTCTTCATACTTTTTTTTTCTTATCCTCTCTTACTTGCATATTTTTTTATCTAACATTGGTTGGAAACAATTCATTTAATCTTGTGCTAAAAAATCGATAGTTTTCCTTATAAATCTGTGTGCCCCTCCCACAATCCTTTAAGTTTGTTTCTCCGTTTATTGTATATATATATATATATATATATATTATAATAATATAATATTTTTTTTTGTAACCTATATATAGGCTGTAATTCTTTATGTACTTCAGTGTTCCTGAGGATGTCATTAGACGAAAGCGCTTGAGCACCATTGTGTTTCCTTTCCTTCGTGGTTTTATTCATCATTATTTTTCACGTGTTACTTTCGTGAAATATATAAAAGGTTTCGTACCTGAAAGGATTTATGGACGAAACAAGGGCGGACATCGCATGCCTCACAGAAACTCATCTTAAAGATTGCCAAGGAAATTGTGAAAACTGCGAACATTGTATTGATAAGAAAGAGATAATATAGAGGGCTTCAACTTACTAAGAGCGGATAGAACGACGAGACGGAAAGGTGGCTGTGCTATATATGTACAGGAAGGTCATATGACAGAGACGATAATAAGTAAATCAAACAGCTATGTGGAACTCCTAGCAGTGAAAATAGAAAACTAAACTTGATAGTAATAGTCATCTATAGACCTCCAAGCACCCCAACCGAAAAATTCTCAGAGGCCATTGATGACATTAGAAAGCTAATAAAGGCCATAAACCCTCCATCCCCCAATATAATGATCTGCGGAGACTTTACTTCCCATTTATAAAATACAAAAAGGTGAATAGGAATATATATATTCACCAGGACAAGGGGGGCACAAGAGAAGATCAGGAACAAGCAAAATGTTGATGGCTCTCACAAACGAGTTTATGCTGACACAGGAGAACAGAAAATACCAGAAAAAATAACTGCCTTGATCTGGTATTCACGAATAACACGTACTTGATTGCTGACATAAAAATAACCCCAACCATTATCTCAGACCACAACTTAATCGAGATATCAACAAATATGATGGCAGCATTAGAAGACAATACACATATTGTGGAAAGAAGTAAATTCGGGGCCTTTAACTTAAACTCGAAGACTATAAATTGGGAAGCAATCAGATCGCACATGGCCCAAATAGAATGGAGAACAATTTTCGAGAATAAAACAACGGAAGAAATGCTAACAACTTTGGAGGAAAAAACGCTGAGAATTTTAGAAAAATATGCTCCGAAATCACAGCCAAAGGAAAGAGGAGCTGGCTAGAAAGGCAAAAGAGAGGACTATTCCGCAAAAGAAAGAGAGTGGAGGCGAAGTTAGGAAACTGCGGAGATAATGGCAGGAAAATAATAAAAGAAAAACTGGAGGGTATCGATAGGGAAATACAAGCCCTGATTAAGGACCATACAGAGAGGGAAGAGGAAAAGGCGGTAGAAGCAATAAAGGAAAATCCAAAATACTTCTATAGCTATGCAAAAAGGAAAACCAAAACGCGCGCCGCTATTGGGCCCTTAAGGACGGGAAATAATGAACTAACCGACGATCCAAAAGAAATATCTGATACATTGAGAGCTCAATATGAATCAGTTTTCAGTACCCCAAAAAGTGACAAAGCGATACCTGACATAAATGCATTCTTTGAAGAGGAATTGCAAGGAGAGTATATAACAGACTTTGAGTTTACACCAGAAGATGTAGCGAGAGCTATAGAACAAATGAAACTACATTCAGCTGCAGGTCCGGACAATTGGAACGCATTATTGATTAAAAACTGTAAAAATGAAATAGCTACACCTTTATACTGGATATGGAGAAGATCCCTAGACACTGGGGAAATACCGAGCATCTTGAAAAGAGCAAACATTGTCCCTATATATAAATATTATAAAGGAGGGGACAGATCTCAAGCAAAGAACTATAGACCAGTGTCATTGACGTCCCACCTCACCAAAGTATTTGAAAGAATAGTTAGACAGAAAATTTATGATTTCCTGGAGACACGGGAAAGATTCAACGAAAATCAGCATGGATTCCGATCAGGTAGATCATGCCTATCACAACTAATAGAGCACTACAACAATATCCTAGATGCATTGGAAGGCAATGACAACTACGATGTTATATACACAGATTTTGCTAAAGCTTTCGATAAATGTGACCATGGTATAATAGCACATAAAATTAAAGACATGGGAATAACAGGCAAAGTGGGAAAATGGATCTACAACTTCCTTAGTGATCGTCTGCAGGTCGTCAAAATTCAAGGTATATCATCATCAGAATCGGAAGTACGCAGCTCAGTACCACAAGGGACAGTACTGGCCCCACTCCTGTTCATTATCATGCTAACAGACATAGACAGCGGAGTAAACAGCAATAGTATAGTAACATCCTTTGCAGACGATACAAAGATCAGCAGAAAAATCAGCGATGTACATGACGTGGAGGCCTTGCAGAGGACACGAACAAAATATACAAATGGTCAGAAGACAACATGTCATTCAACGCCGAGAAATTTCAACTCTTGAGATATGGTAGAAAAGAAGAACTTAAACAGACTGCATATTATGCTCCAGATAGACAGGAAATTCAGAGAAGCATGAAAGCGATTGATCTCGGGATAATAATGACAGATGATGCGAAATTCGAAACACAAAATCAGATAGCGATAAATAAAGCAAAAAGAGTCGCCGGACAGGTTCTAAGAACGTTCAAGAGAAGGAACAGGACAGTAATGATTCCCCTGCTAAAAACACTGATTATACCAAAACTTGAATACTGCTCAGTTTTGACGTCCCCATATAAAAAGGAAGAAACTAATAAACTAGAAGAAACGCAAAGGCATTTCACAGCTAAGATTGATGGCTGCAAAGAACTCAACTACTGGGAAAGACTACGTAAACTAAATCTGTACTCACTGGAAAGAAGAAGAGAGAGGTACATCATAATCTACATATGGAAAATGATCGAAAAACTGGTACCAAACCTAAAACTAAACCCAATTACCATTCAAACAACACTGGAAAATAGGAAAGGCAGAATGTGTAGTGTTCCCAAATTAAAAGCACGACAAGGGACCTCCTCAACCCTGAAGGAAAATAGCTTGGTTGTCAGGGGGCCAAGACTTTTCAACCAGCTTCCTAAGGACCTCAGAAACGTAACGGGGGTCAAAGTTGAAGTCTTCAAGAAAAGACTGGATGCCTGACTCAGGACAGTACCAGATGAGCCGGGCGTGCCTGGCTATGTACGGTGGAGAGCGCAAGAAAGTAACTCGCTCCTCCACCAGGCCAGACCTAGAGGCGGGGCCACCAGCTTGACCTCCGTGTGAAGAGAGACCAACACACGAAACAACATAAGGTTCATAAGGTAAGGTATATATATTACGGTTTTTTTGCGAAATCGGTCTTTTCGCAAATTCTCCGGTCAGTTTGCAAAGAAACCAAAACGATAGTAATTTTACAAAATGACCTTAAATGTTTGATCAATTTGCAAAAACACAAAAATCGGTCAATTTGCAAAAAACACAAAAATCGGCCACTTTGCAAAATCACCAATAATCTTGTCGGTGTATTTGCAAAATCTCTTGTTCTAATACTGTAGAACCTTCTAGCTCCTAACCTAACCTAACCAAACAAACCACAATGACACTGTTGGTTAGTTAGGTTAGGAGCTAGAAGGTTCTACAATATTAGAACAAGAGATTTTGCAAATACACCGACAAGATTAGTGGTGATTTTGCAAATTGACCGATTTTTGTGTGTTTTTGCAAAATGATCAAACATTTAAGGTCATTTTGTAAAATTACTATTGTTTTGGTTTCTTTGCAAACTGACCGGAGAATTTGCAAAAAGACCGATTTCGCAAAAAAACGTAACATATATATATATACAATATATATATACTGTATATTTCTCTGAAAACAAACAAAAATATTTAAAAAATATGTACTTATGCCACGCCTTCGTTTTTATGATTGGTTACCAAGTATAGAAAAAGCAGTACAGAAATAATGAAGTTCTGAAACATTCATTCGAATTTTCACTTGCCTTCATAATTGATACTAAAGATGACGTAAGAAACTCCAATATGCTTTAACGTTCTTACTAAAATGAACACTTGCTCGCGCGTTTATTTTAAATAATATAATTCATAAGATATATTGAGTGTAGAAACTTAAGTTGTTCTCTATTAATATGTAAGAACTAACCTTCGTATAATAATAAATGAAAATTAACTAATATTTGCTGTCAGTTGACTACCTTCGATAGATGGCGCCACTCGTTGCTATTAATTGGCTGCTTTAGTAATTGGAAAGCTAATATAATTATTGGTTTCATTTGTCTTTTTTAATGCTTTGACTGCCACGTCACTCATTTGTGACTCAGTTGCGCGCATACTCCCCCTTCCCCCTCGCGCCAACTTCAGTTCAAGCCATAGCACGCAAATGCGCTTCACAGAGCATTGGATTTATTATGGAATTATTAAAGTATGGTACCTTACGAAACTTTTTATAGCTAAACCTCGGCTCTGAAAGGAGGATATACCTGATAAACTGTTGGATATGTTGAAACTTTCATTTTTCTAAACAGCCTCTTTTCTACACTGAGAATGTATTATGCACCAATAATAAAATAGGCAAAGAATTGATAATGGCATCATATTTGTTTATGTTTAGATTATAAAAACATTACATAACATTTATTTCAAACTTCGTTCGCATCGTATTGATCAGTGGTTGAATTTTTCCCGAGTCTGTTGCCTAATTCAATTGTTTCATTGTCAGCAAAGTGAAGATTTTTTTAGACATTATGTTAAGTGCTACCTCATTTTTGTAAATAGCGGCAGTGGATCGGCAATTAGCAATTTTACCAATACATATCAGGCCTACCCAAACATTCAAAACGAAAAAAATTCTTAATTTCTTTGTTGGTGGGTTTCCAAGATTGCATTCTTGAGTGCCTCGCAAAAGTTTCACTACGCTGTTTTTGCGCGTCTGTTTATTTCTTGGACCAAAACATTTATCACTGTCAACTAAAAGTTTGAATACTTCTGTTGGAGAAATATCCGCCGGCGGGTCTTTTTGTACACCCGCATTAACAGTAAAAGTAAATTTTTGGGTTCTGTTTTGGTATTTAGTCCATACTGCTAGATCTTGAACATCGTCCGTGCCTCGTTCTAGAGCTTCGAAATCCTTATCATCATTGTCTATGAACATTTCACTTAGGTACCTTTCTATTTCATTGTCTAAAATGCTAAATTATATAATCAACACCTTTTTTTAGGGTATAAGAGTAGTAAACCTAAGTAAATTATGAAAAACGTAAAGAATAGTAAATTTCACGTGTGAATCACGTATGAGTGACATGGCTCTGAAAGAAAATGTTTGTTCACTGGGAGCCATGTCACTCGTTTTTAAATGCATAAAAAAAATGAAACCTTCAATAAAATAAATCGTTTTTGACACTCACGCGTTCTACCAGTATATTTGCTGAAATATGCCACCTAAACCCAAAAATGACATTTGGTGAAATCCAGGAGAAATTTTCCAAAATCCCTTCTGGCATCTGAAGTGTTAATCCGTGAAATGTATGTATGTTAATGAATAATTCAAATAGTGCCTGAAGGGTGTCAGTTTTTGGAAAAAGTACATCAAGAAATAGGAAATGTTTAAAAAGCAAAAAAATTAGTTATTGATAATATTGTTTTTCTTTGGATATTTTAGTCTCTTTCGTGGCAGTAATAAAAAAAATTTTTAAAAGTTATTACTGATTAGTAACTTTTATGCTTTTTAAGAATGTTGTTTCTCGGCAAACTTTCTTCCAAAATTGTAACCTTTAAACGCGTTAAAATGTTGCACGTTGAAGAGCTAAAACCATGTTTACGATTAAATTATGTTAAAAAAAACTGGTGCAAGACAAAACACAGATATATATATATATATATATATATATATATATATATATATATATATATATATATATATATATATACATATACACACACACACATTAGGGACACTCATAAATATATTTTGCCCCACCCTTTTTTCTTAGCTAAATAATAGGCCATGGGGTTGAAATATCTTTTGGGCCGTAAGTGAACTTTCTGCGCTTCACATAACCCGATTTTTCCAGTTTGAACCTCCCCTTCTTATTAAAACCGCTTTTAAACGCCCTTGTATAAAACCGATGATTAACGCAGTTTCGAAAATGGCGTCTGACACAAACGTCTGCAAAACGTTTACGGAGATGCTGTTGTTGATCGAAGCACAGCTGGACGCTGGTCTAAACGTGTGAGATTATCGGAGAGAGGGAGAGCCAGCCTCGTTGATGAGCCACGCAGCGGTCGCCCGGCATTGGCTGGGCTGTGACATCTCACACTGTGCAACGTGCTAACAGCATCATTCGATCAAATCGGCGCGTCACATCCAAGGCGCTATCACTGGAATTAGTGAAGAAAGTGTGAATATGATAATTCAGCAACTGGGATACTCAAAAGTGTGTTCACTGTTTGTTCCTCGCGAAATGACTGAACATCACAAAGCCCAAAGAAAAGAAATTGCTTCTGAGTCGTTGGTTCGATACGAGACAAAAGGGGACGACTTCCTTTCACGAATTGTGACTGGGAATGAGACTTGGGTACATCACTTTGAACCTGAAACAAAACGCCAATCCATGGAGTGGCATCACGCAGACTCCCCACGCAAGAAAAAGTTCAAAATGGCTCCCTCTGCAGGAATGGTTATGGCCACCATCTTCTGGGACATGAAAGGGGTGATTCTGGTGGACATTATGAAGAAAGGACAAACAATCAACTCAGAGGCATATATTGCTACCCGACAGAGACTCCAGAGACGTATAAAGCGAGTTCGACTGGAGGGAAAACTGGAAGACGTCTTTCTTTTGCACGATAACGCAAGACCACACAACAGCGCAAACAAGAGAGGCCATCACAAAAATGCGCTTCACTGTGTTACCCCACCCTCTATACAGCCCGGATGTGGCACCTTCAGACTTCCATTTGTTTGGGCCAATGAAGGATGCTATTCGTGGAAGAAAGTTTCAGAGTGACGATGAGGTTGTTGAGGAGATTAAGAGGTGGCTCCAGCGGAACCCAAAGGATTTTTACCAGCAAGAAATAAAGGCCCTTGTTTCGAGGTGGAGGAAAGCTCTAGAAAAGGATGGAGACTATGTGGAAAAATAAAAACTTGTAAAAAAGGTATGTACTTGTGTAAAATATATATACACATATATATGTAAAGAACGACGCTTGTGTAGAAGAGCGTTCCGCACAAGATGAGGAGGGAGAACGAACAAATGAAAAATGAGGTACATCTTAGGAATCGAACCCGGGATCATCCAATTGCCGGTCGGATATGCTATCCACTACACCGAGGACCTCGATCATTCAGAAGTCGTAGTTCTCCTACATACGAGCGGAATCAAATGCCCTGAGGGGGCACCCACGCATGCCGTACATATATACATTTTAACTCAGTATAATTGATGTAAAGAACGACGCTTGTGTAGAAGAGCGTTCCGCACAAGATGAGGAGGGAGAACGAACAAATGAAAAATGAGGTACCATCTCAGGAATCGAACCCGGGATCATCCAATTGCCGGTCGGATATGCTATCCACTACACCTCGATCAATCAGAAGTCGTAATTCTCCTACATACGAGCGGAATCAAATTCCCTGAAGGGGCACCTTCGCATGCCGTACCTCATTTTCATTTGTTCGTTCTCCCTCCTCATCTTGTGCGGAACGCTCTTCTATACAAGCGCCGTTCTTTACATTAATTATACTGAGTTAAAATGTATATATGTACGGCATGCGAAGGTGCCCCCTCAGGGCATTTGATTCCGCTCGTATGTAGGAGAATTACGACTTCTGAATGATCGAGGTCCGCTTCCAAGAGGTTAGGTGTGCTCTACCGCCTCGGCGTTTCTTCACCCCGACTCAGTTGCTGTCTCTGTACAGGGGTGTTGTCCGCCCCTGTATGGAATACGTTTCTCACGTGTGAGGTGGGCTCAACTCTTACAACTCTACTTGATCGGATGGAATTAAAGGCTCTTCGTCTCATTAATTCTCCGCCTCTTACTGACTGTCTTCAACTCTCTCTCTCTCTCTCTCTCTCTCTCTCTCTCTCTCTCTCTCTCTCTCTCTCTCTCTCTCTCTCTCTCTACTGTCACTGAACTCACTAACTGCATGCCTCCTCTAAGGAGAACGCGCAGCAGGAGACTTTCGACATCTCATTCTTTTTCTGTCCAACTCTCTCTCTCTTAACCCCCTACTCTTTTCTTTCTGTCGGGCTAACCTTAAGAGTGGATCTTAGGGTCTTTGTTAGCCTTAGCTTCTGTAGATCTGTAGATCTGTAGATCTGTAGATCTGAAGTGTTAATCGTTATTTTCAGTCTTCATCTATCAACCAGTCAACTCTGGAATAATCTTCCTCAGTCCATCATTATTCCGTCTATAACCTCCAATCTTTTAAGCGCAGTGTCCAGGCAGGTATCTCCAAAACTTCGAATGTTGATTTAGTCTCTCTTCTATAGGGGGGGGGGGGGGGGGCATTTATTTTTGTGGGCATTCGCCTTTATGCCCTCGTTCCTGCATAAGAAATCTACACACACACACACACACACACACATACATATATATATACACACACCAACTAGTAATTCTTTGCAGTTATCCCAACAGAGATGGGCCAATTAGCTAAACGCACCACATAGAGTATTTTCTTGAATTTAGAATCATTACAGAATGGCTTAAGTTAATCCAAGAAGAAGTTAGTATTCGAGTTTCCATTTAAAATGCTTTATATTATCACACTGGAGTTTTTTTTTCTCATTTTTTGTTTCTATTTTTAATTTAGTTTGTTTATGTTTGTTATTTATCAGTTTATTGAATGCTTTGTAGCGTTATGTAAAATTTTATTTAAAAAATAGCATGTGTACACACACACACACACACACACACACACACACACACACACACACACACACACACCTTGGTTTGGTTAACATTGGTTTTGCCTCCGCCCGAATTGTTCATTCTGACGAAGGTTAAGCTTTTCACTCCATCTTAGACCTACAGTTTAACGTGGAATCCGAACCATGCCCCACCAGCAGCCCACCGTCTTAAACAATAGGCTACCCAGGGTACCATTTATCTACCAACTACTTTCTTTTATTGTGCGGAAGGATGAACAGTTGGGTTTTGCTGCGTGCCGGCTGCCGTCACTGGGTCTGGATCCCGGGGCCGATGGATTCGTAGTCAGTGACGCTCACCACTACACCGCCGAGGCGCATATATATATACTGTATATATACAGTATAAGGAAAAATTGAAAATGGATTACCTGTTAGTATTTCATTTTGAGTACACAGTTTATGCTATTATGTTACACAAACATTGATAATTACAATTATGTATAAAATTTAATAGCTGAAACACACACACACACACACACACACACACACACACACACACACACCACACACACACACACGTATGGACAGTCTGGAACTTTAATTTACTCCTTCTCAATCAGGTATATTAAGAAAATTCATTTATGCATACAATATACTGCCTTTCATCTTACTCTTCTCTATAATGAAACTAGCTGTAAAGGCTCATCACTAACTAACTATATATATATATATATATATATATATATATATATATATATATACTGTATAGTGAACGTGATAACTGGATTTAAAATTAATTTTTAGGGTGATATAATAATATGGGGTAAATATATGATGATAATAATTCTTATTATTATTATTGGTTGTTATTGTTATTATCATCATTTTTATTGCTCTTGTTCTTATTATTGTTATTGTTAATGTTGTGCGTATGTATGTATGTATGTATGCTCTGGCGCAGAAATTAATTTAAATTTCGGCTTGATTGATTTTAATTAACGACGTTTGATCGACTTGACATAAAATCGACGAGTTATTGTGGGTTAGATGAAGTTAGGTTACGTTAGCACAGGTTAGGTTACGCTAGGTCAGGTTAATTTAGTTTTCTTAAGAGGGTCAATGTTATATCCCGTCGATCAAATAATAATAATCAGTGAGGAGGACCAGAGACTGGCAAAGAGCTGAGGCTAACTAATGCGACCCATTGCTCTAACTTCCGCATTAATATTACCAGCATCATCAGGGTTCGAACTCCCGACCCTTAATTTTATGGTAAAATGTATGCATCCAAATTTTTTTGCCATTATTATGACTAATATTCGTTTCCTTTTTTTAGATTGTAATATACCCATCCTAGAACATGCCTCGAACACAAGATATAGCTGCACGTCCATAATAACCAAGCTGATGAAGATAGTTTACTGCTGTTCTTGGGCTAATTTTGAGTTTTTCTGCCACTTCTGAAGCTTTTAAACGAGGGTTGTTCTCAACAGATCTTCGAACAAAACGAAGACATCTGTCAGAAGGCCCAGGTCGACCAGGTCGTGATTCAATTGATGTTTTGCCCTTTTCTTTAAATTGGACTATTATTCTGTTAACAGTAGAAAGGGGTATTCCGAGATTCCTAGCTATTTGTCGCTGGGACAGTCCACCCTCAGATTGACCAACAATCCGTTCTCGTTGAAAGTCAGAAATTTCTTTGGAATCTTGTGTTCGAGGCATGTTCTAGGATGGGTATATTACAATCTAAAAAAGGAAACGAATATTAGTCATAATAATGGCAAAAAAATTTGGATGCATACATTTTACCATAAAATTAAGGGTGTCTATTTACTTCTTGCATGTCTCTGTGTGTGTGTGTGTATATATATATATATATAATATATATATATATATATATATATATATATATCAGTGATGTAGTCGAGACCACGAAGTCCGAGACTGAGACCGAGACCGAGACCTGATCCTGTGAGACCAAGATCGAGACCGAGATCAAAGGTTCGAGATCGAGATCTACCTTCCGAGATCGAGACCCTTAACATTCGAGACCGAGATCGAGATCGAGACCAAGCTCATGCCCTTTCAATTTGTTTTACACTACTATGGAAATTAGACTATGTTAAGTATATTAATAAACTAATAACTACTTTCTCAGATGTAGTGTGTTGAATGCAAAAAGTGTAGCCTATAAATTAACAAATGAATATATATATATATATATATATATATATATATATATATATATATATATATATATATATATATATATATACACGTACTTTTTATTTATTTACTTCTTTTATATCTGTTACAGAAGGTTTAATGAACCTACCCACTACCCAGTTTGACTTGTGCATTTATTTAAAGCATGATAGGTGCTCATTACACTTAAGGAACATCAGCATGCTCAGAAGATCTGCTGAAGTTCGACTTCTGTGGGGCCTCATTATTATGCCTCCATGGCTAACACGCTCAATTGGAGCACTAGAGGCAGGCACTGTTAAAACAGTCATGGCAATATTGGCCAGTGATGGGAATTTATCCTTTTCTGGTGCCAAAACTTTATTGGAGAGCAGTTGTCTAAAATATGAGATTCATCGATCTCTAAAAGGTACCGCCGCAACTGTTCCCTGCGGTTCAAAATCTTCCCAGTTTCAACGTTCTTCTGCTTGGACCGATAGCTTTGATATTTTGCCATTAATCTCGGAACTTTGGTTTGACTCTGTTTTATTTCGTCATCGCTGCTGTGAGAATGAGCGCTGTCTCTCTGTATCTGCTCATCCTCCGTGCTTGAGTTTCCTCTATAGCATTTTTCCAACACCATTTCTATGAAAAATAAATTGACATATCGGTACTATAAACAGAGGCATGGCAATTAGCATAACGTCTAAATAATAATATATATATATATATATATATATGTTAAACACAGACCGTGCATGGAACAAGGAACTCTTCTGGGAAAATTAAATCCACTATAGTCCGAATAAGTAATGGTAAATGACAAATACCATAGTTTTTTTCTTTTTCATGATTTTAGCCCGACGTGGGCAACGGGTCTCTCGCAAAGAGATCCCATAAATATAGCTTCCCTCACCAGCTATCTGCAAAGCAGACAGGATCCAGCTTTGGGACATGGATCTAGGGTTTAAAGCAAGCCTAGATCCCTACATTCAGAACCTCTATATAAGTAAAAGACTCGTTGCATTCACGTCGTGTTGAATAAATCAAAGAAAAAGGGGGTAACTATTGTATTTTAAGCCAAAAAAAAACCAAAACTTAAACCTCAACCGGGACATTGAGCGTCCACTTTTCAAGGCACGAAACACGTCCGTTTAGTATACACAAACTCAGAATGGTTCCCTGAGAACATTATATGTTAAACACAGACCGTGCATGGAACAAGGAACTCTTCTGGGAAAATTAAATCCACTATAGTCCGAATAAGTAATGGTAAATGACAAATACCATAGTTTTTTCTTTTTCATGATTTTAGCCCGACGTGGGCAACGGGTCTCTCGCAAAGAGATCCCATAAATATAGCTTCCCTCACCAGCTATCTGCAAAGCAGACAGGATCCAGCTTTGGGACATGGATCTAGGGTTTAAAGCAAGCCTAGATCCCTACATTCAGAACCTCTATATAAGTAAAAGACTCGTTGCATTCACGTCGTGTTGAATAAATCAAAGAAAAAGGGGGTAACTATTGTATTTTAAGCCAAAAAAAACCAAAACTTAAACCTCAACCGGGACATTGAGCGTCCACTTTTCAAGGCACGAAACACGTCCGTTTAGTATACACAAACTCAGAATGGTTCCCTGAGAACATTATATGTTAAACACAGACCGTGCATGGAACAAGGAACTCTTCTGGGAAAATTAAATCCACTATAGTCCGAATAAGTAATGGTAAATGACAAATACCATAGTTTTTTCTTTTTCATGATTTTAGCCCGACGTGGGCAACGGGTCTCTCGCAAAGAGATCCCATAAATATAGCTTCCCTCACCAGCTATCTGCAAAGCAGACAGGATCCAGCTTTGGGACATGGATCTAGGGTTTAAAGCAAGCCTAGATCCCTACATTCAGAACCTCTATATAAGTAAAAGACTCGTTGCATTCACGTCGTGTTGAATAAATCAAAGAAAAAGGGGGTAACTATTGTATTTTAAGCCAAAAAAAACCAAAACTTAAACCTCAACCGGGACATTGAGCGTCCACTTTTCAAGGCACGAAACACGTCCGTTTAGTATACACAAACTCAGAATGGTTCCCTGAGAACATTATATGTTAAACACAGACCGTGCATGGAACAAGGAACACTTCTGGGAAAATTAAATCCACTATAGTCCGAATAAGTAATGGTAAATGACAAATACCATAGTTTTTTTCTTTTCATGATTTTAGCCCGACGTGGGCAACGGGTCTCTCGCAAAGAGATCCCATAAATATAGCTTCCCTCACCAGCTATCTGCAAAGCAGACAGGATCCAGCTTTGGGACATGGATCTAGGGAACCATTCTGAGTTTGTGTATACTAAACGGACGTGTTCGTGCCTTGAAAAGTGGACGCTCAATGTCCCGGTTGAGGTTTAAGTTTTGTTTTTTTTTTGGCTTAAAATACAATAGTTACCCTCTTTTCTTTGATTATTCAACACGACGTGAATGCAACGAGTCTTTTACTTATATAGAGGTTCTGAATGTAGGGATCTAGGCTTGCTTTAAACCCTAGATCCATGTCCCAAAGCTGGATCCTGTCTGCTTTGCAGATAGCTGGTGAGGGAAGCTATATTTATGGGATCTCTTTGCGAGAGACCCGTTGCCCACGTCGGGCTAAAATCATGAAAAAGAAAAAAACTATGGTATTTGTCATTTACCATTACTTATTCGGACTATAGTGGATTTAATTTTCCCAGAAGAGTTCCTTGTTCCATGCACGGTCTGTGTTTAACATATAATGTTCTCAGGGAACCATTCTGAGTTTGTGTATACTAAACGGACGTGTTTCGTGCCTTGAAAAGTGGACGCTCAATGTCCCGGTTGAGGTTAAGTTTTGTTTTTTTTGGCTTAAAATACAATAGTTACCCCTTTTTCTTTGATTTATTCAACACGACGTGAATGCAACGAGTCTTTACTTATATAGAGGTTCTGAATGTAGGGATCTAGGCTTGCTTTAAACCCTAGATCCATGTCCCAAAGCTGGATCCTGTCTGCTTTGCAGATAGCTGGTGAGGGAAGCTATATTATGGGATCTCTTTGCGAGAGACCCGTTGCCCACGTCGGGCTAAAATCATGAAAAAGAAAAAAACTATGGTATTTGTCATTTACCATTACTTATTCGGACTATAGTGGATTAATTTTCCCAGAAGAGTTCCTTGTTCCATGCACGGTCTGTGTTTAACATATAATGTTCTCAGGGAACCATTCTGAGTTTGTGTATACTAAACGGACGTGTTTCGTGCCTTGAAAAGTGGACGCTCAATGTCCCGGTTGAGGTTTAAGTTTGGTTTTTTTTGGCTTAAAATACAATAGTTACCCCCTTTTTCTTTGATTTATTCAACACGACGTGAATGCAACGAGTTCTTTTACTTATATAGAGGTTCTGAATGTAGGGATCTAGGCTTGCTTTAAACCCTAGATCCATGTCCCAAAGCTGGATCCTGTCTGCTTTGCAGATAGCTGGTGAGGGAAGCTATATTTATGGGATCTCTTTGCGAGAGACCCGTTGCCCACGTCGGGCTAAAATCATGAAAAAGAAAAAAACTATGGTATTTGTCATTTACCATTACTTATTCGGACTATAGTGGATTTAATTTTCCCAGAAGAGTTCCTTGTTCCATGCACGGTCTGTGTTTAACATATAATGTTCTCAGGGAACCATTCTGAGTTTGTGTGTGTATATATATATATATATATAGTGGTTATCATATCTGACCGGCAATCGGAAGATCCCGGGTTCGATTCCCGGGTGGTTACCTCTTTTTTCATTTGTTCGTTCTCCCTCCTCATCTTGCGCGGAATATTCTTCTACACAAGCGTCGTTCTTTACGTTAATATATATATATATATATATATTAATATATATATATATATATATATATATATATATAACATTAATTCAACATCCACTCAGCCCAGAGAGATCTATAATGAATTTTAATGATAAAAAATATACCGGTATAATGAATTCTGGGTGCTCTTCCAATACGTGCTCTACCCTAAAATTTACATTCCAATATGTGCTAACTAACGAAAATATCACGACCTAACCTAACCAATCGTCAAGGGCGTACAATTGACCTAACGATTGGTTAGGTTAGGTCGTGATATTTTCGTTAGTTAGCACATATTGGAATGTAAATTTTACGGTAGAGCACGTATTGGAAGAGCACCGAATTCTGTGATAATTTTAAAAATTTATAATGAAATTATAACATACCTTTTATTTCCTCTTTAAGTTCTACTTTAATATCTTATCAGCTCGTACTTCAATGTCCACCCACTGTAGACCAAACTGTGGGTCAAGTAATGTTGCGCTAATCTAAAAAAATCCAGACCCACACACCCCGCAAGATACACGTGGCAACTCAAAACAGGGTGACTGATTATAGTGAATACCTAGAGTCCCTTACTTTTACAAACTTTCATAAACATTCTGAATTGTGTCTGTTCAATAAAGCCACCATCATGAGTTTGCCAATAACATGTATTTTCATTACGGTCTCGAAAGGTCTCGGGAGAAAAACCGAGACCGCGTCTGTCGAGACCGAGATCTAAATAGCGGAGACCGAGATCGAGATCTGCAAATTGGGTCTCGAGACCGATCTCGAGACCTACATCACTGATAATATATATATATATATAGCTGCGTCATAAATATTCGTACAGAGAAATATTTCAGTTATATTTGTCCTTATTTTTGTATCATGCATAGGATAGTTATGAAAAATTTACCCTTCGTTTAGAAAAATTTAACAAATAAAAAAGTTCGTTCAACTCCAACCTATAATGTAAAACAAAGAATTTGAGGAAAATAAAAAATAAGTTAAAATGCATAAGTTTTCGCGCATTTATTTACAAAATTATTCAATACTCTGTGTTGCCCACCTTAGATTTGAAGAATTTAAAAAATTTATCAGTAGTTGGCTGTTTATTGATTAGAGACTGTTAGCAATTCTAGATTCTAGAATTTTTTCTGCGAGTCTTCGTGGAAGACGGATAACTATACATCGTACAAGCCATTAGTAAGCAATGGGTCGTCGTGGTAAAAAGTTGTCTACGGATCTTAAGAGATTTATTATTGTTGCACAGGAGCTTGGAAAGAGTTATAAGAAGATAGGAGAAGACCTTCGAATTCCATTTATGATGGTTGCCGCAGTTATAAAGAAATGGAAAGGCTTTGGAACAATCAAAACTTTACCAAGGTGTGGACGACCTTGCATGATTTTAGAACGTAAGCTAGACGGATTGAAAGAGTGGCTGCTGCGAATCCATTAATGACTGCGGGTAATATTTGCCAAACATTAACACTGTCTAAGCTCGATGTCCATGTTTCTACTGTACGTCGTACATTGAGAAAGAATGGTCTGCATGGAAGAGTCGCACGAACAAAACCTCCGCTACAAAAAACGGATAAAGAAGCTCATTTAAAGTACGCCATGGATCATCAAAATGATGGATTTGCATTCTGGAAGAAAGTTCTTTGGGCAGACGAGACCAAAATTGAATTCTTCGGGAACGACGAACAACGGTACGTTTGACGAAAATCAAATACTGCATTCGAGGAAAAAAACATCCTTTCTACGGTTAAACATGTTGATGGTGGTAGTTTGCTTGTTTGGGATGCTTTAGTGCTTCTGGTGCAGAAAAGTTTGTCGTCATCAATGGGATCTTGAATTCGAAGAAATATCAGGAAATTTTAGCAGAAAATGTATTGCCTTCAGTTTGAGAGTCGCGAATGGGTCGCAATTGTCTACTGCAACGAGCGAATGATCCAAAATATAAAATAAGAGCACCATGAAATGGCTTCAACAAAATAATTTTAAGCTTCTCGAGTGGCCCAGTCAAAACCCAGATCTCGATTTAATCGAGAATTTATGGTTCGATTTGGAAAAACGGTATCCGCGAGAGAAACCCTTCGAATCTGAATGAATTGCAACAATTTTCTTCGAAGAATGCGCTAAAATTTCGACTGAGAGATGTCGAAACCTCGTAGAAAAATACCCAAAACGAATCATTGAAGTCATTCAAACAAAAGGTGGATTCGCAAAGTATTAAATAATTTTGTAAATAAATGTAAGAAAACTTTTGCATTAATTTTTTTTTTTATAATAATATATATATATATATTTCCACAAATTCTTGATGTTTTACATTATATGTTGGAGGTGAACTAGCAAACTTTTTATAACTATCCTATGCATGGTACGAAAGATAAGGACGCATATAACTGAAATATTCCTCTGTCCGAATGTTTATGAGCGCCACTATAATATATATATATATAATTATATATATATACACCTTTCGTTAACCTTTGATTTGCTTCCGCCAAATTGTTCATTCTGACACTCCACCTTAGACTTACAGTTTAACGTGGAATCCGAACCACCGTCTTAAACACTACTCTACCCAAGGTACCCATTTATCTACCAACCAATTTCTTTATTGTGTGGAAGAATGAACAGCTAGGTTTTGCTGCGCTCCGCCTGCCGTCAACGGGTCTCGATCCCGGGGCCGATGGATTCGTAGTCAGCGACGCTAACCACTACGCCACAGAGGCGATATATATATATACAGGGTGAGTCAAAAGTCTCCATACATAGGCAAAATGGTCACTTTATTATGCAATCACTTGTAAGTCACAAAATATGCTCTATGTGGGCACCATTACACTGAATGCACATACGGATGCGTTCCTCCCAGTCATGGCAAACGCGCGTTAACACGTCTGGTGTTATGCGTGCACACGCATCACGAATGCGTTCCTTTAGGTGGTCCGTGTTTTGTATTTTCACCCGGTATACCATGGCCTTCAAGTGCCCCCACAAGTAAAAATCAAGGGGGGTGAGGTCTGGGGACCTCGGAGGCCACTCCACGGGACCACGGCGGCCAATCCAGCGACCCAGAAACTGCTTTTAGTTTTATCATGACCATTTTGCCTATGTATGGAGACTTTTGACTCACCCTGTATATATATAAAATATGGTGGCACAAAAGTATGGAGTCAAAGGAGCCAGAGAGACTGGATCTTTTCCGTTCTATGAGCGCAACTATTTTTAAATAAAAATTTATAATTTATATTTTTTTATTTAAAAAATTTATAATTTATGCCGTGATGACCTTTTGACTTCCGCAAAGTCACAGGGGTCAAACGATCACCATTGAATAAATTATAAATTTTTTAACTAAAATTAATTTTTATTTAAAAATAGTAGCGGACATAGGACGAAAAAGATCCATTCTCTCTGCCTTCTTTGATTCCTGACTTTTGCGCCACCCTTTGTACACACACACACACACACACACATATATATATATATATATTATATATATATATATATATACAATGTAAATACGTGTGTTATCTTGTTTTAATTTTTAAATGAAAGGCAATTAACCTTTTAAATTTAATAATTTTCTTTTTCAGATGTTTTCCTGCCGATAGTCTAAACTCTAAATCCTGTTATTATTTCGTGACACGTTCTTTGATATCGGGCTGGTGGGGGTTGTGGGAGGCCGATTGTTGGGGAGGAATGAGATCGAGCGGGGGATTGATTTTCCGCATGAGCATAAAGCGTTTAATTTGGCTTATCTTATAATTTACTGACAAAATTCTGAGTGATTCTTAAATAAATACATTTTTTTATTGTTAATTATTATTAATTTATTTATTTTTATTATTTCTTTCAGTTTTTTATGATTTATTTTTTATTTCAAATTAATGTTTTTTCTCTCGTTTAATGTCGGGTTTTTATTTGGAAAAAAGTTACTCAGATGCGGGGGGGGGACAATGGCGAGCGCGGCGAGCCCATACAGCTGGGGGTCCAGGGGCACTGTAAGCCCCCCGGGAAATCTTTTGAAATCTGACCAATTTCAGGGATATTTTGAGGTCATATGCACTGGATATTAGGATATATTCCAAGGTTGAAGATGCAGTATTTCCAGTGTCATTAGATATACGACATCCAGTACGATCAATAAAAATAGCTAACAACTGGAATGATTAACTAAAAAAAAGTTAACAACTGGTACGCCGTGGTGACTGTTTCACCAGATCTTTATAGGCTAGCATTGCCTCAGTCGAAGCTAAAAGAAATGAAACAATTAATGATTCTTTCTCATATTTCTTCTTGGGGTGGGAATTAAAATTTCATGACGTTAGAGATTTGTAAGTTCGGATTTATTTGAAATAGTGAGGGAACGCCGTTCCGTCTACCAAAAAAGTAAGGGAACGCCGTTCCCACGCGTTCCCACAGCACTACACCACTATATATATATATATATATATATATATATATATATATATATATATATATATAATAGGCATTCCTATGATGCACAGAAGTTGCGCATCATAGGAATTTTCAGTGTTGACTATAATATATTATTTTTTTCTTTTAGTTAGGGATGACTCCGAAATTAACAATAGACGAGAGGGTGAGTTTGGTTTTAATGTATGGAATACCAGATACAACAAATCGATGAATCGGTACAGAATTTAAATTCTGTACCGATTCATCGGTACTATTTTTAATTTCGTAGTCATCCCTAACTAAAAGAAAAAATATTATAATCAACACTGAAAATTCCTGTGATCCGCGACTTTTGCGCCACCCTATATATATATATATATATACAGTATATATATATATATATGTGTGTGTGTGTGTGTGTGTGTGGCTACATCGTTGCCAATGTTGTATCGCAACTTTCCGTCGATTAGCGAAATTCAGCGACATTTTAGTTGTATGGGGGACCGTCCTATGTGTCCAGATTATGTAGCAACCCGTGTTTTGGATCCCACGTAAAGCTATAAGTCCATAGTTTTCCTCCATCATATGACCTTAGATGTTGCGAAGGAGGTTAAACAAACCCATCAAACAAACAATATACTTTATGGGGGGTTGAACGACGGTTCAGGGTCGACCTGTGGTCGACCCCTCTGCAGCATTCCGCCTCATTTGCGGGATTTGGTGAAGGAGGAAATTGCTTTCCGATCTTTCCCTGCCCTCGTAGGTCAGGGACTTTCCACAGGAATCTGTCCAGCTGGTTCTTGAAGTTATTCAGGTCGGTGTGTTGGAGGTTCCTCACTCCTTTAGCGGGGCATTAAAAAGCTTTGGGCCTCGTATTCTGAGGATATTTTCCATCCTCGTTTTCATGCCTCCCTGTCCGACCGCAGCTGGGACAGTACAGAATCTGCCTCTTCTCTCATTCCATTTTGTTTCTATTTCATTTCTCAAGTTAGTACCAAAACCCTCGAGTATTTTCCATATGTATATTATTGCGTAGCGCTCGCGTCTTCTTTCCAGAGTAGAGGTTCAGGGATCGTAGTCGAGACCAGTAGTCTTCACCGTTCGTTTCCTCTATCTTAGACGTAAAAGTTCACATATATAATATATATATATAATATATATATAATATATATATATATATATATGAGGAATAAAACCACGAAGGAAAGGAAACACAGAATGGTGCTCAAGCGCTTTCGTCTAATGACATCCTCAGGAACACTGAAGTACATAAAGAGTTACAGCCTATATATAGGTTACAAAAAAAATATATATACAATAAACGGAGAAATAAAAAAAATTAAAGGATTGTGGAAGGAGCATACAAATTTGTAAGGAAAACTACCGATTTTAGCACTTTCCCCGAATCCAACACAAGATCAAATGAATTGTTTCCAACCAATGTTATAGTTAATTAAAAAAAATAATAAATTGAAAAATAAAAATAAAACTTATAAGAGGAGCATACAAATTTATACTGGAAATCTGCCCAGGTTTTAGCACTCTGCCCTTCTTGTCTAAGTCCGATATATATAAAAATAAATTGAAAAATAAAAGTTATTAGAGAAGCATACAAGTTTACCAAAGGCTTATCACTCTACCCTTCTTGTCTACATCCGTTCTGAACGAATTCAAAACAACGGGATCGAGTTGAAAAAGACCTTTGGTTATGTTGAAGTTATTTGTAAGTTGGATAATGGCGGACTCAAGAATATTTCATTAACAATGTTGCTAGAGTGAAACAAAACTGAAGCATTATTCCAATCAATACAGTGGGATAACTCTGACAAATGGACAAAAAGGGCACTAGACGACTGTCCCGTTCTAACGGAATATTGATGCTGTTTTACACTTGTGTGAAAATCCTTTCCCGTCTGACCTATGTAAAAGGAATCACATTGTTTACAATCAATTTTATATGCCTGAATTATTGGTAGGGCTATTTTTTACTATGATATTTTTCACAATATTGTTATATGAAAATACTACATTAATATCCAAAAGTTTAATTAAGTACATTAGCAATGCCTAAAAAGCCCGGGAAAAATGGAAGTACAGTACTAAAATATTCTTTCACAAAGTACGAGTGTTATTATTCACACGATAGAAGGTTCGTTTTGCCTTGTTGAGACAAGATTCCATAAACGCAGGTGGGTAACACAGATCACTTCCAATACCGTTGATTTTTTCCAATTCGGCATTGCTGTATTTCGGACTGGCGATCCTAAGGGCGCGGAGAAACATTGAAGAAAAAAATGGCCTTCTTAGTGGGGGTGTCATGTCCCGAGTAAAAGTGTACGTAGGACAAATTGTTTTTTTTCCGATAGATACTAAACTTGAAACCTGGGCTTTCCCTATGTAACTGAAGGAGGAAGTCATCCAGGTCACGATTCATGGGCCAGATAAACAAAATATCGTCGACGTACTGCAACCATGGGATGCCAACCCCCAGAATTCTCGGAATTATCAGGCATTATCTATAAAATTGTTTGTAAACAGTGATTCCTTTTACATAGGTCAGACGGGAAAGGATTTTCACACACGTGTAAAACAGCATCAATATTCCGTTAGAACGGGACAGTCGTCCAGTGCCCTTTTTGTCCATTTGTCAGAGTTATCCCACTGTATTGATTGGAATAATGCTTCAGTTTTGTTTCACTCTAGCAACATTGTTAATGGAAATATTCTTGAGTCCGCCATTATCCAACTTACAAATAACTTCAACATAAGCAAAGGTCTTTTTCAACTCGATCCCGTTGTTTTGAATTCGTTCAGAACGGATTTAGACAAGAAGGGTAGAGTGCTAAACCTTTGGTAAACTTGTATGCTTCTCTAATAACTTATTTTCAATTTATTTTTATATATATCGGACTTAGACAAGAAGGGCAGAGTGCTAAAACCTGGGCAGATTTCCAGTATAAATTTGTATGCTCCTCTTACAAGTTTTATTTTTACTTTTCAATTTATTATTTTTTTAATTAACTATAACATTGGTTGGAAACAATTCATTTGATGTTGTGTTGGATTCGGGCAAAGTGCTAAAATCGGTAGTTTTTCCTTACTAATTTGTATGCTCCTCCCACAATCCTTTAATTTTTTTTTTTAATTTCTCCGTTTACTCTATATATATTTTTTGTAACCTATATATAGGCTGTAACTCTTATGTACTTCAGTGTTCCTGAGGATGTCATTAGACGAAAGCGCTTGAGCGCCATTCTGCGTTTCCTTTCCTTCGTGGTTTTATTCATCATAAATATTTTTCACGTGTTACTTTCGTGAAATAATTTATATATATATATATATATATATATATATATATATATATATATATATAAAATACACCGGGCCTGATGGTAGGCTCCAAGAGCCATGAACCTCACACTGCAAGGAGAAATTCCTCCCAGGAAAATAATGCTTAATTCCACTAACTCTCGATAGTCATTTCAAGGTTGGACTTTGTCTTGGAGAAAAACCATTGCGAAAGACGTGGCTATTTGCTTCAACTTGTGCAGCAGAGATGACAGTCTCTCATCATCACACGTTTGGTAGTCTGACCAATCAATCGCTTCCAGAATCGTTTGAAGAAGGAATGTCAGGTCCAGTGAACGGGCCAAACATCATCTTGAACACATCATCGATGATAATTTCTCGTACGTGATGACAACAGGCAAGGTACAGCAGATTCGTCCCCAACTTCCTCTCAATCACGGCGTACGCAACTGTGTACCTGCCAGTGTTGCTAGGGGTGGTGTCGAAGCACATTCCAGTGATTTTGTCTGGCGGATTTCACTCTGAAAGAGCTTGCATCACTGCTGTAGATATCTCGTTTCCCATTCCAGAAGCCAGTTTCTGATTCTCGATTCATCGCCTTCTCTCGTCTCATCGAGCTAAATCTTCGACGATGTGACCACAACTTTGTGCTGTTGCGGAGGCGATTACGTAAGTTGGGTTGCCTTTGTTTGGTCGTTGATGTCTGATTAGGAGAAAGAATCTGCTTTTGTTCTCTTTTGACTCTTGGAAGGCGTAGCGGTGGCGCTCTTCGAGTCGTGTGAATCTTCCTAAGAATCATCAATGGTGGAATTCAGTGACGACAGCTCGACCTTCTGCTCTGTCTTCCTCTTCTTGAGCTCTTGTTTCTTTTCCCGCTTCGCAGATGAATCTTTCCTTTGTCGCATTCTCTCTCCCTTCTTGACCAATTCCTTGTTCACAACAACCATGTATCCTTTCCTTTCTGATCCAGAAGAAATGCTTGGTCTTTATCAATCATGATGAGATTTGAGTGCATCATGGTGAGCCACATCAAAAAGTTGATCCAGGTCCTGGATGAAACCTTCTTTACTGTAGCTTTCTGCCCCTCACCTGGATAGTACTTGTTCTTTTTAGACTGCGATATCGCTTGAACAGTGCTTTGAATTGATGATGTTGCACTCAGGAATCGTTGAGGTTCGAGCTTCCTTCCACAGCGTCAGCACCTCTTTTTGCCTTTTCTCGAACACCTCCTTTTGTTGGACATGATAATAAGAGTTGGTAAAGATTTGGTGTGTAGTTGACAGTTTGTGGCCTTCAGTCGTTGCTGATGTATACGACCTACCAGCCACACCTCCGGCGAACGACTCGTAATAACGAGGTTCACATTTCAACCAACCATTTCTTAGAAACGTAAAAGTCTGTACTACGTTTTATGAAAATGAGAAACTTTGACAGATCATTCATAACAATAAAACTAAAAACGAGCAAAAATAGTCTAAACCTAGAACATAAAAGCCTAAACATTAACATTTTTGTATAAACTATTAAAGTATTTTTATAAACTATTTCTCTTAGTTAACAGTTCTGAAATAAAAGTGAATTCGCTATAAACATTTTTTTATATCAAACACTATAAAAGTACACAAGAAGACTGTAAATTACAATTTGAGACCTAATTCGCGGCTCTCTATATCTATGACCGTTCTTCAGAAACCCCAGTTTCTAATGGTACTCATTCGGTTTGTAAACAATCGTCATACATCTGGCGTTTCACAGGGTGCAGAAAACTGCTTATTTTAAAGTCTCCTCTCTCTTATAAAGATATATGGTTTAGACTCGCTGGGGAACAAAATCTGCTTTTATATTTTTAAGTATTAACGCGTCCCTTCGCAATATTGATCAATTCAGGGTAGCGTACTGGTACTGCCTTAAGAGGCAAAATTTGCAGACCGCTTAGCAACCTCTAAATGTTTATTGATTGAACTGAAACTTGGCATGGGGAGTTTTCACTCTGACAGAAACCTAATAGCGAGTGAGCACACGAACATTAAAAAAAAAGGGGGGTTTGACCCCTATAAGGGGTATATATATATATACAGTAGGGTGCCACACTCTATAGGGGCAGTTTTTAGAATTTGGAAATTTCGAATGGCCCTTAGTCATATTGTTTAGTTGGATGAGAAAACCCTAAATATGAAGTTTGAGCCCGATCGAAGTACATTTAGAGGTTCCGCATCGACCGTTTCTGTTGTACCGTGTGTTCGAAATAATGGATTTATCTGGGAAACCTGTAACCATGGCACTATTACATATATACAGGGTTGAAAAAAACCATGGTTTAAAAAAAAAAAAAAACCAATGGTTTTAAAAAAAAAAAAAAACTTAACTCAGATAACTCAATTAGGTACTGGTACTCAGAAATTAGAATTGCTGACTGTCTCATTTTTTAATTGGAAGATGTTAGATGTAAGAAGTGCTAACTTCACAAAAATGAAAATAAACCTAATAACAACATTTATATTTGTAGCTACATGCGTTTAATAATTGATACAGGTAACTTCAATCCTTTTATGTGCAATGCCACTATTAAATAGGCCTGCTAGTGCAAGGTAGCTATATTATATACTACCGTACATACTAGGCTACCCTGAACTGATGGTTTTTAGGTCTTATCAATATAAATATAAGTTTTAGTTTTAGAGCTATTAGTTTATTTGAATTAAAATAATTTGTGTTGTAAAAATTGAAATTATAAAAAAACAAAAAAACAGAAAAACATGGTTTTTTTTAAATGGTTTAAACCAATGGTTTAAACCATTTGGGTTAAACCAGCCAACCCTGCATATATATTGCTATAATTTATGCATTTCATAAATTTAAATATTTATAATTAATATTTGCTTCTCATTGTATATATTTTCACTACTTTTCAGCATTGAGATCTGGCAACAGCGCAACGCCGGGTTAGTGTGGTGAGTCACACTGTCACAGTCTTCAGTCAATCAGTCTCCTTCACGCATTCAACGCGTGATCATCTCGTGATGGCTACCGCAAGCTCACTGAGATCCAAGACCGAGATATGGCTAATCGGACACGCCAACCCAAGCCCCTAACGGGAAACAGGTTACCTTCAAATGGTGAAGTGCTTCGCCGGTTTATACAGTTTCATAAGGTGCAAAAACAACTTCTAGCCGAGGCGGCGCGTAATGTGATCGTCGAGGTGTATACTTTCTGGGCTATGGCCAGAATCCCGACCATGACCTCCAAAAGCGCCGCGCGAAAACTGCTTAGACTTTACGACAATTGGCAGGCACTGCAGCGCAGCCGGAAGCGGTCCGGCGCCACAGGTGAGGCAGCCAGGGCGGCCTTCACCGAGGGACTCGATGACATTTTTGACGTGGCTCTCGACAACGCCCTCTCCGTCATCACCATCCAGGAGGATCGCGACTTCCTTCTTGCTCAACGCGAAAAGGGTCGCCGTGGTGTCATGTCCGGGGTGGACAAAATCCTCACTGGAATTGAGCAACGTGCATCCGCGCGTGAAGCTGCCAAAGAAAGGCAACGCCAAAAGCAATCAGAGCAATCACTGGCAACAGCAACCCTTACATCATCAAACTCGTCGTCGTCGCCTAATTGCTCGACAGAAGAGGAAACCAATCCACCTACAAAGCGCCGTCGCAAAAAGAACATTATGACTCAAGACCTAGCGTCGGCACTGGACCGGACCAAAACAAGCAACCGTGGAGCCGTTCAACTCATGAAAGCAGCTGCTTCCAGTCTGGATATTCAAGACACAGATGAACTGGCTCTCAGTCACGAGACGATTCGGCGTTGGCGATTGCGTCATCGAGGGGAAATCGCCAAAGAAGTGAAGATGACGTTCGATCCCAGTGTCCCGCTCATCGTTCACTGGGACGGGAAGATGGTCTCCGACTTCAGCGGCAAGAAGGTCGATCGCCTCGCCATAGTCGTGTCCGGCGACGGCGTCGACAAACTTCTCTCCGTGCCGAAGCTGCCTGCTGGAACTGGTCGCGCCCAAGCAGATGCTGTGCTGAACTCGTTGGATGACTGGGGAATCGCTGATCGTGTCGTCGGGCTCTCCTTTGACACGACAGCTGCCAACACGGGCGTCGTTTCGGGCGCTTGCGTCTTCATCGAGCAGGGCCTTCACCGCCAGCTGCTGAACCTGGCCTGTCGGCACCACATGCTAGAATTGGTGGCAGAGAAAGCCTTCATCGAGTGCATGGGCCCCTCCTCTGGTCCTGACATTAAACTGTTCTCGCGACTGAAGGAGCGCTGGCAATCCGTCTGCACCGACCAATTCAGCGCCATCTCCAAGGAAGACCTTACTAAGCCGCTGCTCAAGGCGCGAGACGATCTGATCGCGCGTTTCAAGGGTCACATCACCAAGGGCCAGCCGCGGGACGACTACCGAGAGCTCCTGGAGCTGGCGATCATAGCGCTTGGAGGCGTCCCCCAGCGAGGTGTGCGCTTCATGCGACCGGGCGCACTCCACCGCGCCCGGTGGATGGCCAAAGTGATATACGCCATCAAGCTCCACCTCTTCCGGCAGCAGCTCCCCATTAAGGCTCGCGAGGCCCGGGGCATCCTGCGCTTCGTAAACTTTGCGCTGCTGGTTTACATTCCGGCCTGGTTTACGGCGCCCCTTCCCGCCGCTGCCCCTCGAACTGACCTGGCGATGCTCAAGGCGCTGGTTGACTACGACAAGGTGGACAAGGACGTGTCCAAGGCTACCTCCCCTGTGTTTCGACGACATCTCTGGTACCTGAGTGAACACCTGGCCGCCCTCGCTCTCTTCGATGACGACACTCCGCTGGAGGAGAAGAGTCGAATTGCGACGGCCATCAAGGATGTCGAGGGCACCGAGGAGCCACCCAAGCGCATTGCCCTGGACGTCTGCCCGGAGGAGCTCGAGCGAAAGACAGTCGCAGACTTTTGCACGACATCCAGCACGCTTCTTTTCGAGCGGCTCGCGATCAATACTTCTTTCCTAGAGTTGGAGCCGGCTACCTGGTCGAACAATGCGTCCTACCTGGCGGGGAAACGCCGTGTCTCTACGTTGAGCGTTGTCAATGTCCGGGCGGAGCGAGGGGTCGCGCTGATGCAGAACTACAATCTCGCACTCACCAAGGACGAGGAGCAACGGCAGTACTTGATGCAAGTCGTTGAGAAGCACCGCAAAGAGCACCCGAGCGCCCGCAGCGGAAATCCTTAACGGGTTTGGGAGTACTTTATGGTATATTTGAATTTGCTTCATTTTTATAGGGTGTTACTCCTATTAATCCTGTATAACAATGTATAATCGTATATACTTTATTTCTTAGTTATTATTTTGATTTATATGGCCAGTAGGCTCAGTATATTACTATGATTAATACGGAATAAAATGTTTTTTATTTTAATAATATTAAGTTGTTTTGTTGCAATAAAATTGAAATTGATTTAATGATTTTGTATTATTAATAACATTACACACAGAGAATAGTATCCTGCTACCCAGGCATGGTGGGACAAGTTTATTCCAATTAATTATGAAATAATGTTGAACAATATTGTTAAGGTGTTTGCACTGTTTGCTAGTTGCGTATTGTGTTGTTATAAGCTGGTTGCCGGTTGGTGTGGTTTGGATTACAAAGCATAAACGTATTAAGGTGAAACTTTGAAAAAAAACTTTTGAACCGCGACAAAAATATTAATATAAAAAAAATATTGGAGATGGAATAAACTTAATGCTATGGAAATATAGCTGTGACTGTCCTCTACGCCAAGGTATATGATAGCATTTATATTGACATTGTACATGTTACTTTACCCCTTGGAGCTAGAGCAATTTCTTGGAGAAACTCATTACTTCTGACACGTGGTACGCCAGAGATGGTCGATGCGGAACCCCTAAATATCCTTCAATTTGGCTAAAATTTCATATTCAGGGCTTTTTCATCCAACCTAACAATCCCACAAAGGGCCGTCCTAAAAATCAAAAAATTATTTTTATGTGGCACCCTAAATTATACAGGGTGTCCCAAAAAAACTATATACTCTTTATAGCATCATATATTTTATAATTTTAAAAAAAACCAAACAATATATTGTTATAGCAATTGCCAATGAAAGGTAAATTAGTAATCTAAGTGATCAAAATGTTATAGCGAGTTGTTTGCATTTAAAATTTAATTAACTACACCAAGTGCTCATTCCACGATACAAATACGCACTCACTCCACGATACAAATACGCACTCACTCCACGATACAAATACGCACTCACTCTACGATACAAATTCTACAGCATTCAACTTTATTCAGTTCAACAAAAGAACCCATGTTGCGTAAACGTTTGACACTGGAGCAACGAAAAAGTATTCTGAAATGGTATTGGAAATTTGAGAATGTGTCCGAAGTCCAGCGGCAATGGATCCGGGAATTTGGTACAAAGCCACCGACACGTCTCGCCATTACAAGCATCCGTGACAAGTTTGAGGCAGAGGGATCTGCTCAAGATATGCACAAGCGAAGATCTGGACGACGCAAATCAAGTGCGAGTGATGAAAACTCCGTTTTAGTGTTGCAAAAATTTAATCGATCACCACAGAAATCAGTTAGGCAATGCGCCCGTGAGACCGGAATCAGCAAATCAGGTGTTCACCGAATTTTAAAGTCGGCAAAATGGAAAAGCTACATTCCAAGTCTGTTACACGCCATGACTGAAGATGACCCTGATCGCAGACTCGAATTTTGTGAATGGTTTCAGTCAATCGAAGCCGAAGACGTACAGTTTCCCAACAAAATCGTGTGGTCTGATGAAGCTACCTTCAAGCTGAATGGCACAGTAAATCGACACAACTGCAGGTACTGGTCACTTGATAATCCACACGTTTATGTGGATAAACATGTTAATTTACCAGGATTAACAGCATGGTGTGGTTTATCATCCAGGGGTTTGGTTGGACCATTTTTCTTTAATGGGACAGTTATCGGTGCCGCATATCTCGACATCTGCGAACAGAAATTATACCTGCAGTTCGGAAGTTGTTTGGAAACGACGACTTTTACTTTCAACAAGATGGAGCCCCCCTCATTATCATTGTGATGTCAGAAGGTACCTCGATGAAACGTTGCCTAACCGTTGGATAGGACGAAGAGGAAGCGAAGCGTTGAGTATCCTCCACGTTCACCGGACTTGACTCCACTTGATTTTTACTTGTGGGGCTACCTGAAGGATGCAGTTTATGGTACAATACCTGCAACACTCGAACACCTTAAGGATGCAATTAGGGAAAAGTGCGGGACCATCACAGCATCCACATTAGTCCATGTCTGCGAATCAGTTAGTCGACGCATTCAAAAGTGCATTCATGCCGCCGGAGAGCATTTTGAGCACTTGGCGTAGTTAATTAAATTTTATATGCAAACAACTCGCTATAACATTTTGATCACTTAGATTACTAATTTACCTTTCATTGGCAATTGCTATAACAATATATTGTTTGGTTTTTTTTAAATTATAAAATATATGATGCTATAAAGAGTATATAGTTTTTTTTGGGACACCCTGTATATATATATGCTGCAAATCCACAAGGAAAAAGGAAAACGATTCCAAGGCCTTTCGTGTATTCAGAGCTACACCTCGTCAGGGAATGAAAAGAGAAGGCAAGATGCCCATAAACATATACAACGTAGCGGAAACAAAAGCAATTAGCACATATTTAACAAGAGGTAATGAGAGGCAAAAGGAATTTTAACAAGATATTGTAAATTTTATACATTCCCGCACTGTTATTGAAATTGTTTTTAAAATGAATAAATGCACATTTCTAGAATATTTCTTTCTATTATATCTCTGTTTTCAACAAGCGCTTTAGAACTATCCCACTTGATGCTATGATTACATCTATACATATGGTTAAACAAAGCATTGGAATTATTAGCTGTTCTACACGCATATTTATGCTGTTTTGCCCTAATATCTAACGTTTTACCCGTTTGGCCTATATACATATATACTGAGTTACATTGTGTACATCCAATCGAATACACGCAACCAACAACATTTTCCGGGCTATTCTTTATTAGGCGTGCTTTAACAGTATTATCATACTTAAAGACTACATTGATGCCAGTTGCTTTAAGTGAAGTCGGAAGATATTGAAAATTAACATGGTAAGGTAGGCTAAGGATATTTTTACGCTCAAATTCCTTTACAGTTACATTATTATAATACCTATTCTTGGCTTTCCTAAGACAGTTATCTAAAAATGAAATAGGATAACATAATTCAGTACCAATATTCATGATATTGCATAACTCGGAATCTAAAAATTCAGGACTGACAACTCTCAATGCTCTAAGAAACATAGCAGAAAAAATAGAGGATTTAATCGAGGGATGATGGTCAGAATAAAAAATGCACATAAGAGTTATTATTAGTATGCTTGCGATAGACTTCAAATTTGAACTGATTAGAGCAGTGGTGGCGAACCTTTTTACAGTCGCGTGCCAAAAAAAAACATGTAAACCATAAAAATAAATTCGCGTGCCCACCAAAGTTTATATATATATTACACCAAATTATAAACATTAAGTCTGTTATTTTATACTAATTTTTTGGATAACAATTTCTATGCTTAGGCGTACCAGGCAAATTTGATGGTGTGCCCAAATGGGCACGCGTGCCATAGGTTCGCCACCACTGCATTAGAGCATGTCCAAATTTTTAGATCCAGAAAAGATAGGCTTCCATCATTTTTTTTCAACTGTGAACTTAATAGATGGGACTAAATTGTTGAGCCTACCAAGAAATAAGTCAACATCCAAATTATTAGGCCAAAGTCATAAAATATCATCTATATACCTGTACCAACAGGTAACAGCATAAATATGCGTGTTGAACAGCTAATAATTCCAACGCTTTGTTTAACCATATGTATAGATGTAATCATAGCATCAAGTGGGATAGTTCTAAAGCGCTTGTTAAAAACAGAGATATAATAGAAAGAAATATTCTAGAATACATTTATTCATTTTAAAAACAATTTCAATAACAGTGCGGGAATGTATAAAATTGACAATATCCTGTTAAAATTCCTTTTGCCTCTCATTATCTCTTGTTAAGTATGCGCTAATTGCTTTGGTTTCCGGTACGTTGTATATATTTATTGGCATCTTGCCTTCTCTCTTCATTCCCTGACGAGGTGTAGCTCTGAATACACGAAAGGCCTTGGAATCGTTTTTCTTTTTCCTTGTGGGTTTGCAGCATTCATTCATTTCACGTGTTTAATTGCGAAATTCATACCATATATATATATATATATATATATATATATATATATATGATACGATGGTACTAAAGTTCTGTAAATAAATAATATAAAGATGAATTTATTGGTGAAATAAAACAATACGAAGCAAATCACTAATATTTTATTCAATATTTTGATTTTTATTTTTCTTTCGCTCTCTAAAAAGTAGTTCGGAGTTCTATTTTTTGGCTGCTTCTTTGCTTTCCTTTTCTTCTGGTAATGTGTTTAGGGATTCTGCAATTTGGTTTAGAATAAAAAATTAAGGCCTTCTATCAATTGTTCTTTTACTTTTTAGCCCCACTTTTCGCAATATATATATATATATATATATTATATATATATATATATATATGCATGTATGTATGTATGTGTGTGTGTGTGTGTGTGTGTGTGTGTGTGTGTGTGTAAATTTTACATTTTAGACCGATACTTCGTATGCATTGTTAAATGAAAACCAAAGGAGATTTATCTGTTTGACAATTAATTGCCAACTGAAAGAGACGTAAGCGTGAAGATGTAATATTCTTTATTACGAAGTCTCTTATTGTTTTACGATGAAATTTATGATAAAAACTTTGAAATGTAAAGGCATTATTATAAATAATTTACTGTAATTACTGGTGTGTGTGTGTGTGTGTGTGTGTGTGTGTGTGTGTGTGTGTGTGAGTGTGTGTGTGTGTGTTTTGCTTCCATTGGTAATGAACTTTGTAGAAAACCTCGTCAGTATTTTGCCTAGACATAGGACATATACCGTACCCATCAGATTGCCTAAACTATACTATTGACACTCTAAAAAACTAACTTAACCTAACCTAATCTAACCCTTATTATACTTATTTGTAGAATATCAGGTCAATCAGATGTCGTAATTTCGCAAATATATACACTTGGCAGTGATGCTGCGAGCTGCTGGTACCTAGCAAAACCTTCAGTTTCTATCAGACATAATCTGTGAACAATCTCTGTCGTCAGCCGTAAAATATACAGTATATATATATATATATATACGTATATATATATATATATATACATATATATATATATATATATATATATATATATAAAGTGGAAGGCTTCAATTAAAGTAATATTTCGAAACGAACAAGACTGTTTAGTTACGAGTTGAAGCATGAATTTAAATATTCTAAAAGTGTCGCAGATTGAGTTCCGTGTTTAACTGTCTCGTTATTTCATGTGATCAGTGTTAAAATGAAGCCAGCAAATTTCTCAATTTAGATATACCTTACGATAATTTAAAGATACTATACTCATCCAAGTAGAGGTAGAGATAGATAGACAGGCAGACAGACGAACAAATAGGTATCTTTTGAAAAAAATAGTGTGTGTATATATATATATTATTTATTTATAAAATACTATATATTGGTGTTCTTTCATAGAATAAAATCGTTGGGTAAGTAAGCTGAGCACACTAACTCATATTAATGGAATATTCATGTAAAAAATATCGTATTTTAAAACGGTTTTATTTCCATAACTGATTCGCTTCATTTTGCTCTAATTTCATCGAGACAATTTTTAACTGAAAAATTAATATAAATTTGTAAATGTGAATTATTATTAATTACAGATTTGTTTATTTTATTCGCTTGAATAACATAAACGGTATTTGTAATAGAACAATACAATGTGGATGAAAGCTATATATGTAAATATAATAATGTTATAATGTTTCAGACCAACAAAGACCCTAGGATCCACTCATGGCTGGTCTATCTAACTGTCGTTGTAGTTGTGTATTGCGCGTGTCCTCCGTGATGGCGGAGGGGACCTACAATTTTACGTGGGTTCCGAACCACAAAACCTTAATTTTACTACCTTAAACTATACCCAATCTATCAACATATGCGTCTAATCGATTTTTAAAAATGTTTATAGACGTGCTACTAATTACTAGTTCTACCGGAAAAACTATTCCATTTATTTACTATTCTATGCGTAAAAAAGTGTTTGGCAACCGCTGTCTCGAACCTCCTACTTGTCAACTTACACCCGTTATTTTTAGTCCTATTATATTGTGATACTTCGAAAAAGCTATCTCTATTTACGTTATCGAACCCATTCATAATTTTGAAAAACTTGAATTACTGTAGATCACCCCATAGCCTCCTAGTCTCGAGTGTAGTCAATTTTAACTCCTTAAGCCTATCCTCGTACGACTTCGACCTAAGCGACGGAATCATCTTAGTTGCTCGTCTTTGAACTCTTTCGATTTTGTCTATATCTTTGCGCATATGCGGATTCCAAAATTGGATCGCGTACCCTAACTGGGGTCTAACTAATGATTTATAAAGAGAAACAATAATATCGCGCGATTTGTACTCAAAATTCCGAGCTATGAAACCTAACACTTTGTTCGCTTTATTGACCGCTGCTGTACTTTGTTTCGACACTTTTAAATCACCAGTTAGTGACTATATCTTTTTCCTGTTCTACGCTTGCCAACTCCTTCCCTGACATAGTAATATAGCTTAGCCTAATGTAACACCGCTTCCCGTTTATCAGCAGGATTAAGCGACAGTGGGTCGGATAGTAGTTGGATGGAAGACTATGTCCAGACTATGTAGCGAACCGTGGTTCAGATCCCACGTAAATCCGTAGGTCCTCTCCGTCATATGACCTTAGATGTTGCGAAGAAGGTTAAACAAACCCATTTTTACATTTCATATATATATATGATGTCATATATCATTATCATATATGTTACGGCCTTTTTGCGAAATCGCCCTTTTTGCAAAAGGATTAAGTCGTGATATTTTCGTTAAACAACGAAAATATCACGACTTTACCTAACCAATCGCCAAGAGCGGACAGTTGACCTAACCGGGCATTCAATTAACCTGAATCGACCTCTTTTTGCCAAAAGGCCGATTTCGCAAAAAGGTCGTAACATATTTTTTTTTTATTGGGGTTGTTTAACCTCCTTCCCAACATCTAAGGTCGTATGATGGAGGGGACCTACAGCTTTAAGTGGGATCCGAACCACGGGTCGCTACATAATCTGGGCGCGGAGGACGGTCTCCCATCCAACTACTCCCCAGACCCAATGTCGCTTAACTTCACTGATCTCCGGGAAGCGGTGTTACGACATTGGCCACGACGTAGCCCGTCGTATATATATATATATATATATCCCATAACTTATATAGTATATCGCTAATGGGCATGTTTGCAGGGTACCTCAACTTCATCACAAAGAGAACAGCCAAATCCCTGAACATTTCTTATTTTAAATTTACAAAACCTTTTGGAACATTATGATTCCCATCATTTAAGCTTATGATAGATAACTCCAGAGTGGGTGTGTATTCGTTAAGGGTTTTAATAGTTATGAATTCGTTGCGCAATTGTTCATCATAAGGGAAGATCTTACTATCATAGATAATATCAAAAGTTTACTTTTATGTTGTTGCTCCTCTTTACCTACAAAATTGCGGTATCCTACAGCTTGACCACGACGCAACAGCGCTTTCCGTTAGATCACAGCCAAGTTAAACGGCGTTGAGTCTGTTAAGTAGTTGGATGGGTGACCGTTTTCCGCGTTCAGATGATGATGTGATCCTTACTAATAAATAAATAAATATACACACACACACACACACACACACACACGGAGTTATGTGAATATAAATAATAACCCAAGGTGTATTTCAAATCCAAGACAATGATTGTACCGTAGACAGCACCTATTCGAGCCCCGCAGCGAGCCAGCGCCACAGCTTGATATTCCCAGAAAAGCAAAACTCTTCATAATTAAGTACCAACATCGAGGCATAAATAAACACGAGAACACTTTTGGTTTAAGCAGCAACACGTGAGAGAATGTTGTAATGATTGTTAAATTGTAACTACCATTGGCTATGTGTTAAACAAACTGATAAACAAATCCTCAGTTGTTGTAGCAGTAATAATGATAATAAAAATATTATTATTATGAGTATTATTAAACATTATTATTAATACTAGTAATACTACCTAATTTTAGGTAAGTATAACTATTGGACTAATATAAGTAGGGTATGTTATTAGTAGTAATTAATACACTGGTCAACAAAGATTTTTCATCAGAGTAAAATTTGTGGTGGCTAGATAGCATTTTTCACGCTGATTCCAAAACTGCATTCAGATTTTTTCTAGCACGTATAGTTTTCAAGATGAAGGCATATATATAACTACACAGATTTAACCATTTTAAATAGGCAAAATACTAATATTTCAACATTTGATTGTGTTTATTTTATTGTGTTTTTTTAGTTTATTCATCTTATTTATTTCAATTATCTTAATTATACATCTTATGTATTTCAGGTGTGAGCTTTTACGTCTAGCAGCATTGTGATTCAGGCAACAACGCCGTGCTTTGTGTGTCAAAAGATCAGTCAGTCCAAGAACTTGTTGTGTCAAGTTGGTGTACATTTTTTTTGAATTTATAGTTTGCTCAGGTCAGTCAACATGCCTCGACAATGTAAGAATGACCCCGACAAGTTCTGTTTCGTATGCGGCCAGTTGACAACTAAAACACAGCGACGAAGTATTACAACCGACATTAAGAAAATATACAAGCTATACTTTGGTTGCCATCTAGGTGACCAAGATAAACCATGGGCGCCACATCAAATCTGTTCTGGCTGTTCAAATGGATTACGTGATTGGCTTAGCAAAAAGAAAGCTTCAATGCCATTTGCCATACCCATGATATGGAGGGAGCCGAGAGATCATCATGAAGACTGTTATTTTTGTAGTGTGAACTTAATGGGGTTTTCTGCCAAGAACAAACACCAGATTGTATATCCAAACTTGGATTCAGCACGTAGACCAGTAAAACATGATGAAACATTGCCATTCCAATTCCCCCAAGTGATAGGCTAGATTCTATCATAGATGACATGGAAAGTGATGAAGGTGCAACTGGCGTTTCCGGACCATCTACAGAACCAGAGTACACTTTTGAAGGTAGACATTTAGAGCCTAAAAAGTTAACCCAAGGACAGTTGAATGATCTTGTTAGAGACTTATCGCTGTCTAAAGAGAAATCAGAGCTTCTCGCCTCAAGACTAAAGGAGAACAATTTACTTGAGAACAATGTTCGTATTAGTTACTACCGAAAGCGGAATTTTGACTTAACAGCATTCTTTTCAGTAGACGGTCCTCTCTGTTATTGCCATGACATCAATGGACTATTTACAGCCATATCTCAGACGTATGTGGCAATTGTGGCATCTGAGTGGCGCCTCTTTATTGATTCGTCGCAGAGAAGCCTGAAAGCAGTTCTTTTGCATAATGGTAATATAATGCCATCCATCCCCATTGCCCATTCCGTCCATCTAAAAGAGACATATGACAATATGGATATACTACTTAAGGCAATCAAATACGACAGTCATCAATGGAATGTTTGTGGAGATCTAAAAGTTATAGGAATGCTTATGGGTATGCAGTCAGGATTCACAAAATTTTGTTGTTTCCTTTGCCTGTGGGACAGTCGCGCCACTATAGAACATTACACCAAAAGTGACTGGCCACTTAGGTATACATATGTCCCAGGGATAAGCAATGTCCAGTCTGTCCCTTTAGTGGATCCCCAAAAGATCTATCTGCCACCTCTTCACATTAAACTTGGTTTAATGAAGAATTTTGTTAAAGCAATGGGTAAAGTCAATTCTGAAGGGTTCCAATACCTTTCAAGGAAATTTCCGAAGGTTACTGCAGCAAAATTGAAGGAAGGAATTTTTGTTGGGCCACAAATAAGGGAGGTTTTTAATGACACTGAATTTGAAAAAGTCCTAAGTCCGCTGGAATTGAAGCTTGGCTGGCGTTCAAATGGATATGTGAAAACTTTCTTGGAAGCAACAAGTCACCTGCGTATAAGGATGGAGTCAAGAACCTCCTTGATGCCTTCAAAGAAATGGAGTGTCGAATGTCGTTAAAATTTCACTTCCTGCATTCCCACTTAGATTTCTTTCCTGAAAACCTTGGTGCAGTGAGTGACGAGCAAGGAAGCGCTTCCATCAAGATATTCAGATGATGGAGATACGCTACCAAGGATATTGGAATGAAAGCATGATGGCGGACCATTGTTGGATGCTGTATCGTGACAATCCAGGCCAAATTTACAAAAGGAAATCACACTCACAGCGCTTTTAATAAAATAATGTATATATTCTTTATTTATAAGTACATTGAATAAGGTATATGATGTATTTGTTGTTTAGCATTCCTAAGTGTGATCTATACATCCATAAATTTTCTTATAGCAATATCAAAAACTTAAAAATATCAAAACCAGTGTATCTATATAACTATACGTGCTAGAAAAACAAATAAAACCAGATTCGGAATCAGCGCGAAAAATGCATTAAGAAAAGTGTGATCATGTTTGTGATGAGAAAAAAAAGTTTCATTTTGTTGGCCAGTGTTATTAGTGTTGCGGCAGTACTATTATTACGTAACTCAGGCAACTGTAACTATCAATTTCTGCTGTAATATTTGATTAGTTTTTTCCTTTATTTTTATCTTATATTTTTTTAAATATTTTCATTATGTCTAGTCCTTTTAACCTAACTGGAACCATTGCTGTATCCTGTATCGCGCGTTTATTGCCCAAATAATGACGTAAAAAAAAAAAAGTCCCCAAAACGGCTCTCTCGCACGTTTCTCATTCATAATCTCTTTCAGGAGCCCCATTATTCATTAATTTAAAGATGCCTCATTTATACTATATTTATCACACCCGATTAACAGTCAAAGATTATAAAGATTATCATCGATCAATTTGTTTATTAACTTGTTTTTCCACATCTTTCATTCTTTTTAAATTTGTAGTTTTAATGTTCCTTCGTAATAAATCGAAATTTACAGTCTCTGAAATTTCTTTAGAAGGTATATGAGATTGAGGCCCATGAATGTAATCTCCTCTCGGTTCGCCGTGTGTTTACCAACTTTCACTTATTTAAAAATTTATTTATTTGAAGTTATGGAGAAGGAAACAACGAACATATATATATATATATATATATATGTTTATGTATGTACTGTATATATTTTTCCCTCCCTCGCAACGCGGTAATCAAATTCCATTCTATACACGATGCCAAGTAGCTCCCCTTATAATAATTTAGTCTCCGTCATCCTCATTAAACTGTTACTCTTTTATCTCCTTCATAAACTAACGAAGTGCGAGTTTTTTCTTTCTCTCTCTCAGATTTTATTGGTTTATATACGCACTCATTCAGCCAAATCCACTCTATTACTCATTCTTAAAATTCCAACACGCGCCCATCCCGTTGAGTCGACCGATTTTATAGGTACCAATTTCATTGATAAAGATTCAAAATACCGATCTATTAACGACCTCAAAAACGCAAAACCGAATGATGGTCACCTATCAGTTTTGAACCTTAACATTAGAAACCTCGCGAAACATCATGATGACCTCAAAGATACATTATCTTTAATTAAAAAAGATTTCCATGTAATTACGCGGCTATTATGCAGCTAAAGGGCGTCGCGGCTTTATAAACATACACTACCCTTTTCGACTTCAGAAATATATGTACATCACACTACAATTAATTATATACTGGGAAAATATCATTTTATGGTGAAGTTTAAGGAAATTGTTAGAAAAAATTCGAATTTGCCGCTATCGCTGCCATGATCAACATGGCGGATGTCAACCAATCACCAAGCGACACGCTCTCTCGTGACGTCATCCAGCCAATCAAATTTAAACGTGGCTCTATCCCAGGTTTAAAATCGCGCCATTTTTCACTCTAAATTCCAACATGGCGTGCGAAACTTGCAATCTTAATTATATCGAAGTTCATCGTTATTTTTAAAATTATTGTTGTAGTGTGAGCATGTGATAATGCAGTGCTGTGATCTATCTACTTGTGAGTTGCCCCCGGTCAATTGAATGCCCGGTTAGGTCAACTGTACGCCCTTGACGATTGGTTATTTATTTGAAGTGATAATTATTGGTGATAATTATTGTTTTTATTATTGTTTGTATTGAAGTAATAATTATTGGTGATAATTATTGTTTTTTCTGCATTATTTGGTGATAATTCTTGGTTTTTTTCCTGCTACTTTTTCATGTTTTGTGCAGTGGTACTTGTCTATCCAAAACACCTTAAAACTGGTGTTTTTTCATAATTCCACAACTATCGACAATATCTGCTACACAAAGCATGAAAAAACATGCAGAAAAAAATAAAAATTATCACCGAACTCGGCGACACCCCTTAGCTGCATAATTACTAATTACACCCACAAAAACCTTCATACAGAACCCGTATAAACCTCTTTTTTCCTTTAGAGGGCCATACATTTTTTGATGCTTTCCGCAAAGAAAGAAGAGGCGGCGGCATTCGTTTTTACTTAAAAAATACCATAAAATGCAAAAAAATTCACTCACTCTATACAGTAGAACCCCACATTGAAACGAGTGCTGTAAATCTTACCCTTGATAAAACCTCTCTTAATATACTGGCAATATACAGACCAGACATGGGGTTGATTATGATTATAATTACACGATTAGCTGTAATCATAATCTTAATTTAATCATCTATTTTGAAATGCCATAAACATAATCAAATCATAAGCAACATTAGAAAATGCTGTAATCAATGAAAGGTATTGATTTGATTCGAGGAGTGCCAAGGAGAGAATGTGGTGACATCCAGTAAGGTGATTCCTTGCATCCGAGTACTGAAGGCTGAGTTGCGCCTGTTGTCGCGGACATACCAGTTGCGGATGCTGACCATTCTCATGAATTCCACTGACAAGAGGCTGAAGATCTATGAAGATAAAGAGACCTTCCAATTGGCTTCCCTTCTAGACCCACGCTTCAAGCTGGACTGGTGTACAGTAGATGAAGTCCCTGCCATGACAGTCCTTCTTGCTTCAAAAGTCGCAGAACTTGCCCCTTCTGTGTCCACTTATTCTAAGACCTCTGAACCAGAACCGCCAAAGAAAAAGTGCAAGCTTTTCCGATTTACCGCCCCATTCAGCAGCCCTGCACCCGCACATCAATCCCATCCCAAGTTGACTCTTATCTGTGCCAACCAACATCTGAAGATGAAACTGATCCCCCTTCTGTACTGGCAACAAAACAAGACAACTTTCCCAGAGTTCACTATCCTAGCTCTGTTCTAGCTGGAACGCTGCGGATGTCAAATGCCCGCTTTAAGGAGCTTATGTTTCTCAAATATAATAAACACAGTAGCAGCAGCAGCAGCAGCAGCAGCAGAATCTGATTAGACCCTGTAGATTTGCATTTAAATGTTAATGTGATTGACTGATTTTAGTGTGACAGCGGATGTTACAGTTACCAGTGAAAGGTTTTAAATTAATGAAGTGCTATTTAACACGTAGCATATTATTGCTTTTATGTTTGATGAATTAACAGGCATAAAAATTGCACGTGATTATGCAAGTTAGCATTATCATAATGTTATGATAGTATTGAGATGAGTGTTATTCATTGTAGATTGTACAATTATAATTCAAAATAAAAGAGAGTGAATTTGATTAGTGATTTTTTGTTTTTCTTATATCAACACAGCAAATATGATATACACAATATATATATATAAGTTGCACAAACTATACACCAATACCACATACTGTCTTTTTACTCGTAACTCCATAATCATAGGCATAATCACAATGAAGAGGTTAATCGTAAACAATCATAATCAAGATTTGTTAAGCCCCCATTTTCAATCATTTATAATACCAATGTCTTTTAATCCAGAAAAGAATAAATATTGCTTTAAAATGATAACTTTTAATTAAAAAAAAAGAAAAAAACATCAACTTTGATTCAATTTTCCTCTGTTCCAATCTGGTTCACGTAACCTTGTGTGTGATAGCCATAGGCTTATTTCAATATTGGCAATCAGTCGGGGTTTTATTGGATATGAAAGCACTGAAGATTTTATTTTAAAATTTATTGAATAGCTTAAATGAAACCTTTCTCTTTAAACATAATATTAGAATGTTCTCGTATTTACTGCAAAACTTTTGACCGTATATATATATATATATATATATATATCAGTGGCGACTCCTGCACTCGGGCTTCTCGGGCTGAGCCCGAGAGGCAAGGGGCAAGGAGAAGCATGAGAGATAAAATTGTGTATTTATAGATTTAAGTTTTTAAAAAAGTTTTAAATACAAATTGTAAAAATGGTTTTTGGCTGGTAGTATGTTACTATTTTTCTGTCTAGCCTTCGTCACGCATGCAAATTTTGAGCGCATTTAGATACCCTTACTACCTATAAAAAAACTATATTGACACATTATGTTTTCGTGTAATCTTTCAAGATCCTTTACTCGGGCGCAAGACATTACGCCCGAGAAAGTATAAGTAATATCGTATATTTAAAGTTCTTTTAATGAATAATTATTTGCTTGCATACGGTTACATAATAGTCCTCCTTCTAATTCTCGTTAAATAAAATACGTTTTTCTCCTATTAATTTTTTTTATAAAGAAAAAACATTTCAACTCGGGCTTATATCCTTCGGCCTTGTAGAGGCACAATTTTTAATTCTGGCGATACATGGTAACTTTTTACGTTTCGATAAGCGTGCCTTCAACTGCCTTGGGCGGTGGTGCAGTTTGATTTTTGCCGCAATGTGAGGTTGTTCGCTTTTCTTAAATAATCTGATTTATTTTTAATATTATAAGTATTCTGATTCAGCTCCTCCTTACCATACCTGTAACTTCTGTTTCAAGTGAAAGAAGTTTCTCTGTTCTTGATCGAATTAGATCATATTTAAGAAACACAATGGCTCAAGAACGGCTCTCGTCCCTGGCTAGGATTTCAATTGAAAAAGAAATACTTATTGATTTAGAAAGCAAAAAGGAATTACATGACCGAATATTAAAGGAATTTGCTTTAAAACCAAGACGCTTGACTTTATGTTCAAGTAAATAAAATTCAAATAATTTTTTACTGAGGTATGTATTTATTTATTTTATTGATAATCTTAAGTTATTGTCATGCATTTAAATGTCGGCTCATATGTAGACTTGAAAATTTAAAAAGAGCCCGATTAGTCCTGAAGAGCTGGAATCGCCACTGATATATATATATATATATATATTAACGATGGACTGGATGTCAGTTTTTCAACATATGCGGATGCGAATCTTTAATTTCAATATCCGCGGATGCGGATATTTAGTTAATCTATCAATATAATATAGAATTATGAATATGAGACATAATTTTTCAAATTTCGTGATATTACTATTATGGCAGGCAATGCATAAGAATTAAAATTAATATTAATGTTTTCATTATGATAAAAATAATAACTTTCTCAAGAGTTTCAGCCACAGAAAATTCAATGAAACAAGTTTCATTCAATTTTCTGTGTTACCAGCTATTTATATTTTCACGTTTATATACTTGTTTGTTCATTAATAATTAATACTTTACATGAAATGTGCATAACTGGGCCTTGTAAGCTACTTCATAAGCTAATTTAATTGTAATTTGCATAATTTATTGGAGGTAATATCCGCATAACATCCGCAGTCAGAAGTGTGGGTGCGGATGTTAAAAATGATGCGGATATCCGGTCCACCACTAATATATATATATATAATATATATAGGAGACCCTCGCTATTTCGCGAGATTGGGACCGAGAATTACCGTGAAATATTGTTTTCGCGATGTATCGTTCGATATACTACAAGTATTATTACCCTACATAGAATTTATGTATATTATCGCGAAATAGTGTTTAGACCGTACTTTTACTTACTTACTTTTGTTACTTTTGTTGAGTTTGAACGACGGTTCAGGATCGACCTGCGGTCGACCCCTCTGCAGCATCCCGCCTCATTCGCGGGACTTGGTGAAGGAGGGAATTGCTCTCTGATCTCCTCCTGCCCTCGTAGCCAGCCACGCATGGCTGGTCAGGGACTTTGCGCAAGAATCTGTCCAGCTGATTCTTGAAGTAATTCAGGTCGGTGTGCTGGAGATTCCTCACTTCTTTTGGAAGGACATTGAAAAGCTTTGGGCCCCGTATTCTGAGGGTATTTTCCATCCTCGTTTTCATGGCCCCTTGTCCCAGCTCAGCTGGGACCGTACAAAATCTGCCTCTTCTTTCATTCCAGTTTGTTTCTATTTCATTTCTGAGGTTAGGGACAGAGCCCTCGAGTATTTTCCATATGTATATTATTGTGTACCGCTCGCGCCTTCTTTCAAGAGAGTAGAGTTTCAGGGATTGTAGGCGAGACCAGTAGGCTTCACCTTCTGTTTCCTCTATCTTAGACGTAAAAGTCCTTTGTATAGCTTCAATGCTCGCAATGTCTCTTTTTTTTTTTTTACAAATTTGGTTTCTAGCGAACTTTTTTCCGAAACTATACCTGTAACACTATAGGCCTACATGAACTCGAATCAATGATGAACATAATTTAACTTTTGTTTATAAGTGAATTTGAGCAAATATTTAGTCTTGTTTTAAACGTGAATGTATTCAAAATTATAATCTATCCTCAAAATTTCATCAAATTCATAAACGAAAATATGAACATAAATCACTGACATACTTTCGCATTAGATGCCACATTATCAAACAATGGAGCTTGAAATTATGCTCTCAAAAGTATATTTGGTACAGAACGTTTATTAAAATTTGTATTGCGCATATTTCTGCCATTGTTACTAAGATTTGACTGTTTTAGCTCGGGCCAGAGGAGTATCTCCCCCGAACCTCTGTTTGAAATATTTTAAGATTTGCTGAAATGAAATTATTCGTAATATGATGATAATAATAATACCAGTAATTGGAGTACATCTAATATTTAAGGAAATTACACTGTAGTTGTCGTACAAATATCTCAAACTTACAATTATAAGCTTCATACTTCATCTGTAATTCTGTTATCGACCACAAAATTGTATTTTATCATAAAATGGATTTGCATACGAGGAAATAAATAAATAATATATATATATATAATATATATATATATTAATATATTATATACATATATATATATATTGAAGACAATCGTTAAGAAAAATGCATAAAATAGGTTACGGTTCAAGATGCAACGTAAGTACTAACCTAACCTGAGTTAGCCTAAGTAATAGCATTTTATAACCAGGCTGAGTTGGTCTTGGGTCAAAAGTAATATATATATATATATACACACCTATTTCATGTTAATATAATTCTTTTATATAATTGGTTTTTGTGTGTCCAGTATTAAATACAATGTTTGATTTTCATATACGTAGGCGTAATAATGTTAAGGTCATATAGGTTCGTTTTTCTCACTTTTTTCTGAGGATGTTTAATGTCTCGCGGTGAGCAGCTGACCCAGCTATTCATCCTTCCAAACAATAAAAATTTGTTGGCAGATAAATGGATACCCTGGGTAGCTTAGTGGTTGAGACGCTGGGCTGCTGATGGGGAGATCGTGAGATCGAGTCCGGGCGAGGACTTTGTAATTGCTGACTGTTTGTGGTTGGTCGTGGTTCGGATTCCACGTTAAACTGTAGGTCTAAGGTGGAGCAATATTTGTCAGCATGAACAATTCTGGCGGAAGCAAAACCAAGGTTTACCAAGATATATATATATACGTGTTTTATTGTGAAATTCATCCCATATATATGTGTGTGTGTGTGTGTGTGTTCAGTCATAATTTTATTCCGAGCGAAATATTAAAGCAGTAAAATTAGTTATACTGTATTTGAGTTTGACTTTTTTCAAAGTTTCTTGTTCAGGGAGGGAAGGAGGTTGTTGTTTTTGTTGTTGTTTCCTCTCTGCATATCTTCTTTTGGGTCCCTCTCTGTTGTTCCTAAACCTCGTCAAGCTACATGAGCTTTAATAAGGTGATGGGGTAAAGGGATTTACTTAAGTTGGGGGATCTAAACGGATATTCTGTTTTTATAAATAATCATTTTGGAAAATCATACATTATGTAACTAAGGATTTTTACCAATATACAGGGTGTCACGTAACTCCAGTTTCATAGGAAAATTTATTTTAAATTAAAATTACGAAGGTAATACAATAGAACTAAAACAACTGTTCAGATTTATGTCTCGTTTTGGGACTTTTTTTTACCTTTGTCGCGAGTAGAATAACACGCAAAGGCCTCCGGAGGCCTTTTCTTCAGGAGTGTAACTCGCTTCCATATTAGCCATTGCGTGTTATTCTACCCGCAACAAAAAAAAATGTCCCGAAACGAGACATCAATTTGAACGTTTGTTTTGTTTCTAATATATCGCTTTCGTAAATTTAATTTAAAATAAATTTTCCTACGAGACCCTATTTATGGGACACCCTGTATATAATACCGATTCCTAACTTTGATTAATACTTCATTGTTTAATATTTCGATATATTCACTGACCCGTCTTTAACCGTCTCTCAACTGTTGCGTTAATGTTTGATTCCATAAATTTAACTCGCATTCCATAAACGCTTTATATTTTTTGTTAATTTTGTTAAAAATGAACGATACAAATTATGTTACGTCACAATAAATTTAGATTAAACATATATCAAATTATATTTACTTGGAATTGAGCTTCGCTTCACGTGAGGAGAAATTTGAAAATGATTTATTCCAAGTTAATATTCAGAGTTAATAATATTATCTTTTGAAATATAAATATAATAATATAATATGGATATAATAATAATTTACGAGGGCCACTCCATATATTTTGCTTCACCTTCTTTTTTTCTTTCCAAGTTTCCTCGTAAGTTCCAGAAATTTTGTACGCGAGTAGTTACATACCTTTTTTACAAGTTTTTATTTTTCCACATAGTCTCCATCCTTTTCTACGGCTTTCCTCCACCTCGAAACGAGGGCCTTTATTCCTTGCTGGTAAAAGTCCGCTGGGTTCCGCTGGAGCCACCTCTTAACCTCCTCAACAACCTCATCGTCACTCTGAAACTTTCTTCCACGAATAGCATCCTTCATTGGCCCAAACAAATGGAAGTCTGAAGGTGCCACATCCGGGCTGTATGGAGGGTGGGGTAACAGAGTCAAGCGCATTTTTGTGATGGCCTCTCTTGTTTGCAAACTGTTGTGTGGTCTTGCGTTATCGTGCAAAAGAAAGACGTCTTCCAGTTTTCCCTCCGGTCGAACTCGCTTTATACGTCTCTGGAGTCTCTGTCGGCTAGCAACATATGCCTCTGAGTTGATTGTTTGTCCTTTCTTCATAATGTCCACCAGAATCACCCCTTTCATGTTCCAGAAGATGGTGGCCATAACCTTTCCTGCAGAGGGAGCCATTTTGAAATTTTTTTTTGCGTGGGGAGTCCGCGTGATGCCACTCCATGGATTGGCGTTTTGTTTCAGGTTCAAAGTGGTGTACCCAAGTCTCATTCCCAGTCACAATTCGTGAAAGAAAGTCGTCCCCTTTTGTCTCGTATCGAACCAACGACTCGGAAGCAATTTCTTTTCTTTGGGCTTTGTGATGTTCAGTCATTTCGCGAGGAACAAACAGTGAACACACTTTTGAGTATCCCAGTTGCTGAATTATCATATTCACACTTTCTTCACTAATTCCTAGCTCCAGTGATAGCCCCTTGTATGTGACGCGCCGATTTGATCGAATGATGCTGTTAGCACGTTGCACAGTGTAAGATGTCACAGCCCAGCCAATGCCGGGCGACCGCTGCGTGGCTCATCATCGAGGCTGGCTCTCCCTCTCTTCGATGATCTCGCACGTTTAGACTAGCGTCCAACTGTGCTTCGATCAACAACAGCATCTCCGTAAGCGTTTTGTAGACGTTTGTGAATATTTCCAACTGTTTCCTTCTCTGCGGTTAAGAACTCGATAACAGCTCTCTGTTTACGACGCATATCACTGTCAGACGCAATTTTCGAAACTGCGTTAACCATCGTTTTATACAAGGGTTTAAAAGCGGTTTTATACAAGGAGGGGCGGTTCAAACTGGAAAAATCGGGTTATGTGAAGCGCAGAAAGTTCAAACTTAGACCCAAAAGACATTTCAGCCCCATGGCCTATTATTTAGCTAAGAAAAAAGGGTGGGGCAAAATATATTGAGTGCCCCTAGTACATAGAGAAAATACTTGAAACAGAAACAAAGTTGAATGAGGGAAGAGGCAGATTTTGTACTGTCCCAGCTGCGGTCGGAAGGAGGGCCATGAAAACGAAGATGAAAAATATCCTCAGAATACGAGGCCCAAAGCTTTTTAATGCTTTACCAAAAGAAGTGTGGAATCTCCACCACACCGATCTGAATAACTTTAAGAACCAGCTGTACAGATTCTTGCGCAAAGTCCCTGACCAGCCATGCGTGGCTGGCTACGCGGACAGGAGGCGATCAGACAGCAATTCACTCCTTCACCAAATCCTGCAAATGAGGTGGGATGCTGCAGAGGGGTCGAACGCGGGTCGATCCTGAACCGTCGTTCGAACTCGCATAAATTAACACGAGTAAATAAGTAATAATAATAATAATAATAATTATTACAATACTTTGTTAGTTTAAAATGCAAACATTTTGTGTAAATTAAATATAGAGTTTATTGGGGTGTGTAAACCCGTAAAAACATTTGATGTTTGTCAGTTTTCCTTCAAATCAATGATAATGGTGTTGTTAAAACATTTAAATACACTGATATACCGTTTATCCGCCCATTTGTCCAAAAGTCTTTTTGATAGATGAATTTCCCTCCTACATCAATGACTGCTCTTGCTTGCTTTATACTTAAAGCCATTTCCATAAAGAATGGGTAACAATGGTCTGAAAGTGATCAATGAGGGGCGCTTCTCTTGTAGGTTCTATTAAGCCGATCAATTTTATTGATTTGTACCCTGTCTAATATGTCTGAGGGCTGAGTCATTTTCTCTCTCTCTCTCTCTCTCTCTCTCTCTCTCTCTCTCTCTCTCTCTCTCTCTCTCTCAATACACACACACACACACACACACACACACACACACAAGTGTACCTGTTTCAATCACAAACACATTCGTATAAGTAAGCTTGCTCTCTGCCAACTGAACCAAAACTCATAACTTCTGCAATTCCAAACCATTCTATTTTCCATGTTTTTTTAATTTATTTCTGCGTAATATTAACATACCCGTAACTCTCTTACCTTTTTTATAGAAAGGACACAAACGTAATCCAGGCATAAGCAAAATTATAATTTAACCAACCTAAATTGGTAAATGTACGTTATTATCGCAAAGCTTGTAAACATTTTCTGGCAAACACAAACTTTTTTTTTTATATACTCTACGTATGTACAAGCAGAGATGGGCACGATCTTGATCTTCAAGATCAGATCGTGATCTTGAAGATCAAGATCGTGATCTGATCTTGATCTTGAAGATCACTTTTTTATGGTGATCTTGATCTTGATCTAAGATCACTTTATTTCTTGTGATCTTGATCTTGAAGATCACTTTAGACTTCAAGATCACTTTTAATTTCAGATTCTTAAATATGCCGCTATGCGAATGTCATTTGTTTTTTGTCCAAGCGACATCTGGTGGCAACTTTGTTCAACACCGACTGTTTATGTTTTCTGTTAGTTGGTGACTTGCGTCATGCGTGGGCTCATGGAAGGTGTAGTTGCTGTGGAATTTAGGCTCGTAAAAAGTGTAATTTACTGTGCAATTATGTTAAAAGTGTTCTATTAATATATTATTATATATAGGCATAAAATATAGCCTATAGGTCCGTATTCATAATAAATTAATTCTAAACATTTTATTTACAGATTGAATTTTTTATAATGAGTGCAATTTTACAACTTCAACAGGCTCCCAAGGGAACCAAATATTCTAGGTTGTCACCAGAACAGTATTCAATATATTTAGATAACAATGTTGGTAATAAGGATCAATCTGTGCTATTGAACGGAAAATATTTTCAAATTGTCGAAAAAACTGGAAACAGTATCAAAGTTATTTGTATGCAGTGTACAAAGAAAACTACAATTCTGTCTGCTGGCCTCGACTCAACAAGCAATCTTCTGAGGCACCTCAGGGTTAGTACTACTTAGTAACTAAGTAGTAAGTAGCAACATTAACATAATGGTTCAAGTCATATTTTAAGTGACTGGTGCCATACAAGACTAATGCTACATTTACATAGACGTCCATTTGAATATATTGTGCACTTCAGATATTAATAGATTATGGACTAGTAACTACATTAAAAACTGCCGATATCCAACTATAATAAAACGCCAGGTGTATCTGTCTTTCTCTCTGTCTGATCCATGTCTGTAATTTCTCCTATTTAGTTACTGAAGGACGAAATTCGGCTTTCAATTTAACATAGGATAAAAATGCACTGATCATGGTGAAAATAATTTTAGTTAAAGATAACAAAATTTTAGAATCCTGTTAAGTATTAATTTCAACTAGAAGTTTGATACTCTGATAAATATTATACAGGGTGTTCAAGAAGTCTCTCCGCATGATAATAATTTATTTTCTTGTGCAGAAACTACATTCGGATCTTTTGGGTGAATATGAATCGGAGAAGAAATCTCGCAAGCGTCCAGCTAAAGAAGAAGATGCCAGCGGCAGCAATGCTGGCCCTGCCAAAATTGCCAAGCAGTCAACACTAAGCATGTTCCACATTTCCAAGCAAAAACCAGGACCACCAATATGCAAGGATATCCTTGAAAAGAAGATTCTCTCGCTTGTGGCTAATGGGCTCCTACCATTGAGCCTAGTTGAACTACATGAATTTAAGGATCTTCTTTCATGTTAGTATAACTCAAATATTTTGCTATTTTTTCCATAGCTAATATCTGATTAAAATAATTAATCATATTTTTGTATGAACATTAGACTATCGCTAGCCTAGCTAAATATTTTGATATTTTTTCCATAGCTAATCTATTGTATTTGTTTTTAATTTTTAAATATTTTTTTCAGACGTCAACCCGGCTGTTCAGGTGCCATCTAGACGCACCCTGGCTAGATCTCTTGCAACAACAACCAGTACAATGAAGGAAGACATACAAGCAAAACTGGCAGCAGTTGACCATGTGTGTGTTACATGCGACATATGGTCAACTAATCACCGCAGTTTCATGGGAGTCACTGCGCATTGGGTATGCTATTGATTTAGTGTATTATTTTTATATAATTGATAAATTGACCATTGGTGATAGACTGATAGTCTGATAGACTTATAGTATAATCTTTTCAATTATTCGACATGTGTTCCTCATTCATTAATTTGGTGAGTCTTCATTTTGCTGTGATTCACAGTAATTTCACACTAATTCACTGATTCTGTCATTGTGTCTGATTCACAGCAAAATGTGGAAGAGTCCATATTCACAGGCTGTGAATATGGACTCTTCCACATTTTGCTCTTATGGGATGGGTCACTGATGTGGTGGTATGGTAGGCGACTCATCGCTGAATTGCCTCCTTTATATCACATAGTTCTTCTCTTCAATGTTTGGTGGCGCAGTTTAGCTGGTGCGTGTCTAACCAATATTATTAAATTAAGCTTAAAAAAATGTTCATACAAACATTGATTTTATATTCTTACATTACAGATCAATGATGACTTGTCGCGAGGATCAGCTGCACTGGCATGCCGAAGATTTCGTGGAACACATAGCTTTGATAAAATTGCTGGAATATTGGACAGGATCAACTCGGAGCATGGTTTATCTTATAGAAAAGTTGTATCTACAGTCACCGACAATGCATCGAACATGGTGAAATGCTTTAAAGAGTTCGGTGTTCGTGTTCAGAATCGTACTGACGACATTGATGAAGATGATGCAGATGAAGATGATGATGAAAAAGATTCAGATGAAGAGGTTATCATCAGCAACTTTCCTGAACATTCAGGAGAGCATGGAGAGGAGTCAGTGAAACTATCATCCCATATTCGATGTGCCTCCCACACATTGAACTTGGTAGCAACAACTGATGCAGATAAAGGACTGAATTCACCTGGACTAAAGAAGATAAAGCATTCTGCAATGGGAAAATGTTCGGCGCTGTGGAATGCTGCTGGTAAACCCAAGTCAGCAGAAAAAATACAGGAAATAACTGGCGTCCAATTTAGGTACCCATGCGTCACCCGATGGAACTCAATGTACGACTCATTAAGCCAAATATATAAACATAAGAACGACGCGAATGTAGCTCTTGAAGAACTGAATCTACCCATCCTCAAAGACAATGAATTGGAATTTATTTCAGAATATTTGTCTGTTCTAAAACCAATTGCAGCAGCCCTCAACAAATTACAGGCAGAGAAAGAATGCTACTACGGTTGTCTTCTTCCAACAGTCCTAGTAACTCAAGATGCCCTCGCAAGATTGGAGCCTATCCAACCAAACGACCTGCGCTTGAGACACTGCATGCCATTACTGGCAGCAGTCGTCTCTGGCTTCAATGCCAGATTTGGTAATTTTTTGTCGTTGAGCCCCGAGGTAACTGATGCCGTTTTGGCCTCAGTATCTCATCCGTATTTCAAACTTAGATGGATATCATTGTTGCAAGGGCCTAATTTCGGCGATCATGAAGCAATCAAGTCTCAAGTAAAAGACAAGCTGCAAATGGCTGTAAGAAATTGTAATTCTGACAGCAGTGGTAATAGTTCGGTGAACTCAGACTCATCATCTGAAGACGATTTCTTCAGAACTATGGACGGCTCATTCTCTGCTCCTAACAACAAGGAAGACTTGGAAGTCCTCAATTATTTGCAGGACACCAGTAAGGCACTCGACTCTTTAGATAGGTATCCTGCTATAAAGAAGATCTTCAAGAGGTATAACACCACGCTACCTTCCTCTGCACCAGTGGAACGGTTGTTTTCGTTTGCTGGCATGGTTCATAGCCCCAAACGAAGTCGTCTCTCGGATGGTAACTTTGAACAATTGGTTTTGCTGAAAGCAAATGTTTACAGCGGTTGAACATTAAATTAACACTCTTAACTTGCGGTTTTTACCCTTATATTGTCAGTAATTGCGTACTGCAGTAAAACTGTAAAATTAAATTCTATGTAAAAAATGTTTACTTATATGCTGACCATTCATTGATATGGGTTATGGACCTGGTGAAATGAGAATTGAGAAAAATAGAACTAAAAACTATATGTAGGTCATTTAATAGTTTTTTCTTTGCTGATAAGTTATGATAATACTAAGTTTTAAGTTTACCACCTGAAAAACTGAAAGGGGAATCGTCAATCCCCGTGGTTTAGATCAGGTGACATGGGTAGGATGCGATGCTTGTATTGCCTCAGCCCTCAGGGGAGTATTAGGAGTGATACTTTTCAGGAGTGATTAACAAATAATTTGTTTTTGTTTACTCTACAAGAGTACAACTTTTTTCAATTCATATAAAAGTGATCTTGAAAAGTGATCTTCAAGATCACGATCTTGATCTGGATCTTCAAGATCACATTTTTCTGGTGATCTGATCTTGATCTTCAAGATCACATTTTTCTGGTGATCTGATCTTGATCTTCAAGATCACCAAAGTTGGTGATCTTGCCCATCTCTGTGTACAAGGATAGATATTCTTCCAAGGATTAAAAATATTTCCTCATGGGTCGCGACATTTTCTACGGAGAATTTCAAAATAGTTTTTTTTTTTTTTTACGCTTATCAGTTTGGAATACGTAAATTTAGAAATATTAAATAGAATTATATCTACCGCCGCTTCTTTTTTTTTTGCCCCTCACTCACCCAGAAAGAGATTTTCCAGGTACCAAACCAATATAAGACTTATTATATGGTGAAAATGGGGATAATTTTTAGTTTTGTTTTGCTTGAAAACCTCGTTTACATTTTCATTATTTGATCATCTTTTGTTATCTTTTTACGGATTTCAATTCTTTTTCAGGTGTTGTTTCAGCAAAGATTTTGTCTGAAATGTCGATGTCTTCCTTCTCCTTTCCTTCCTTCTTTCTTGCTTCTCTTTTTTTTTTCTCCCTCGCACATCTGAAACTATTTCCTCGGGATTTCCCCCGACTTATTTGGTAGAATATCCATCCCTACGTATGTATGTATAATGGAAAATACTTCCAAAAACCAATAAACGAATTTTTTTCTTTAATTGCTTGTAAAGACTATGATTTAATTGCGATAAATGAATCGTGGCTTAGCACTGAAACACGTGACTTTGTAGGGGAGTATCAAATTAGAGGTTATAGACTTTTTGTTAAAAACAGAATAGGTAGGCGAGGAGGCGGTGTTATGTTGTATATCAAAGATAATACTGCGAACGTTATAGAAGTAAAGCACACAATTCCAGAACCGATAGATTCGACTATAGCAGAACTTAAATTGAACAATTTCATACTACTTCTTGTTGCGGTTATATATAGGCCCCCTAATCAAACAGCTGATACGGACGAAGCGTTATATCGTGAACTAAAGAGAATAATAGGTAGTGAGCAGGCCTTAGTTATGGGTGACTTTAATTGCGCCAACGTGACTTACGATACAATGCGGGGAGACGCGGAAGGTAATCGTTTAGTTAATTTTCTCAAGGATAGCTTTCTTATTCAAAAGGTTGGGGAACCTACGAGGTTGGACAGTATTTTAGATTTAGTAATAACTACGGATGATAGGCTAATCAGGATCTTCAAGTAATAGACTCGTTAAGCAATAGCGATCACAATATGGTAGAGTTTGTCCTCTCAGTAAGTCACTCGAAACCAGCTAACTCGACTAAAATTCCTAACTTCCAGCACGCAGACTTTTGTAAATTTAGAAATGAATTGTCACACGTCAATTGGGAAAACGTAATGGGGATCTCCAACGCAAAACTAATGTGGGAATCGTTTGAAATAGTATTTAGGACTATAAATGAGGAATGTGTACCGTACAAAATTAAGCGTGCGAAAGTAAATAACAAGCCTTTGTGGTTTACTTCTAGAGTAGGAGACATTATAAAGAGTAGAGATAGGGCTTATAGGCTACATAAGTGCGATAAAGACAATTTGTGGTTACGAAACAACTACATATCTCTAAGGCGTAAAGCGAAAAGTGAGATTAAAAAAGTCCAAGCGCGAATTTGAAATCTCCATAGCTCGTGACGGTAAAGAAAACCCCAAGCGATTCTTTCAATACGTCAACAATAGAAATCCAGTAAAAAGTGTCTTGGGGCCGTTGAAAAATGTTAACGGAGAGCTAGTTTCTGAAAACAAGGAAATGGCTACCTTGCTAAACGAATTTTTTATGTCAGTTTTTACTATAGAAGATGTAACGAATATCCCTACGGTCATAGATATAATACCTTTTGATAATGGTAATATTTTGGATAATATTGTGGTTAGTGAAGGGGAGGTAATGCGTTATATTGATAAAATGAAAATGCGTAAATCACCGGGACCGGATTCCATATATCCCATACAACTAAAAGAACTAAAAGAAAGCATTGTTGTGCCGCTAAAAAAATTTTAATGCGTCTATTTCTGAGGGGTGCGTACCAGATAATTTCAAGTTAGGAAATGTAACACCTATCTTTAAGAAAGGCGATAAAGGTGCGGCGTGAAATTATAGGCCAATCAGTTTAACGTATATTGTAGGTAAGCTACTGGAATCAATAATTAGGGATCGTATAGTCGAACACTTAGAATTGCATAACTTGGTTAGAAATACGCAGCACGGTTTTAGGCGAAACAAATCTTGCTTAACTAATCTTTTAGAATTTTTTCAAAGCGTAGTTGAAGTTTACGATAGTCATCGGGCGGTTGATGTAGTGTATTTAGATTTTCAAAAAGCGTTTGACACCGTACCGCATAAAAAACTCATTGAAAAAACTAAGGCTCATGGAATCAGGAGTGTAGTAATAAATTGGATAGAAGAGTGGTTGCGAGGTAGGAAACAGAGGGTGGTCGTTGATGGAGCGGAGTCGTGTTGGGCTAATGTAGTGAGCGGCTTTCCTCAGGATTCTGTATTGGGCCCCTTGCTTTTTCTTATATATGTTAACGATTTAGATGTCGGCCTAGTCAGTACAGTTTCAAAGTTTGCGGATGACACGAAGTTGGGTGGTAGGGCGATTAATGACGAAGATAGAGGTAAAATCCAGGAAGATCTGAATAAAATCGTTGATTGGTCAGTCACATGGAAAATGAGATTTAACGTCGATAAGTGCAAAATTTTACATATAGGTTCGCGTAGTGGTATTTTTGCATAGTATGTCAGGGAAGGAGTTAGCAAGCGTAGAGCAGGAAAAAGATTTAGGAGTTAGTCACTGATGATTTAAAAGTAGCGAAACAAAGTACAGCAGCGGTCAATAAAGCGAACAAAGTGTTAGGTTTTATAGCTCGGAATTTTTAGTACAAATCGCTCGATATTATTGTTCCTCTTTATAAATCATTAGTTAGACCCCATTTGGAGTACGCGATCCAATTTTGTAATCCGCATATGCGAAAAGATATAGACAAGATCGAAAGAGTTCAAAGACGAGCAACTAAGATGATTCCGTCGCTTAATTCAAGTCGTACGACGATAGGCTTAAGGAGTTAAAATTGACTACACTCGAGACTAGGAGGCTAAGGGGTGATCTAATCCAGGTTTCCAAATTATGAATGGGTTCGATAACGTAGATAGAGATAGCGTTTTCGAAATATCTCAATATAATAGGACTAGAAATAACGGGTGTAAGTTGACAAGTAGAGGTTCGAGACAGCAGTTGGCAAAAATTTTTTTACGCATAGATAGTAAATAGGTGGAATAGTTTGCCGGTAGTAGTAATTAGTAGCACGTCTATAAACATGTTTAAAAATCGATTAGACGCATATGTTGATAGATTGGGTATAGTTTAAGGTTGTAAAATTAAGGCTTTGTGGTTCGGAACCCACGTAAAATTGTAGGTCCCCTCTGCCACCACGGAGGATATGCACAATACACAATTACGAACACAGTTCGGTAGACCAGCCATGAGTGGATCCTAGTGTCTTTGTTGGTCTGAAACATTATAACATTATATATATATATATTGGCTTTTGGAAATAGTTTCCATTATATATATATATATATATATATATATATATATATAATGGATGCGTGCTTATCTCAATTATATTTTGAGTTAGAAGGGTAAACGGATTACATGGCAGTGTGTTCAGAGCCTTTCATCTTTCTCTAATTGAGTTTTATGTTCCGTTCTCTTAATTTAGTGGTATTTTGCGTGAAATTATTTTACTGGTCCTTCTTCCGTTTCGTCTTGTATTCTCTCAATTCTCATTAAGATATAAACGCGAATGAACACGATCCTCGCGCAAAGGTTGATTAACTTAGGAAAATCTCGCAACAGTGGAAGCAAATCCGAGAAAAACCAAGTTTGAGTACGTGAACCAAACGACTTCTTTTACCACTTCGTTCATTCCAAAAAGAAAAAAATCTTTAAATACGTTATTGTTTGTAGTTTTAACGCAGTCTCGCTATTTATTCATGAAGCTATTTTATTTAAAATCATTAAATATCGTGGAAAAAGGGATCTTTATTGAGACTAAGGTTAGGTTACGTTACATTAAGTTAGGTTTGGCTCGGTTACGTTAAGTTAGGCTTGGCTTGAGTTAGGTTAATTTAGTTTATTTAGATTTGGTTAAATGTTGACATCCACAATTGAAAATGTAAAAATGTCGCAGTTTTGTAAGGTAGCCAAACGTGTGTGTGTGTGTGTGTACGACAACTGGGCATAAGTGGCACGTGATAATTCACCTGTGACGTGGGGTAATTTTATTTAGTAAGGTAACACTTGTGGTACCTGGGAAAATTTAAATTATATAAAAAATTGAAAAACATTGTTACTGTCGGATAAAAGATACGTAGTGTCCGATTGCACTAAGGTCAGGTTAGGTTAAATTAGGAAACAACCCAATGACCATCTGAAAGGTTGAAATGTATACATATTTAAAATAGTCGGTACCTCTCGTGTGTGTGTGTGTGTTTCATTGTGAACCGACATAGTTTTACAATTTAAAGAATGAAACTAAACTAAGTAGGGAACCCACTTTTTGGCCCTTAATCTAAACAGAAAAGTGTCATCTGTCTATAAATTCACATTTAGGCACCGACAGAATATGACATGGAAAATAAGTGCCACGTACTTACTATTACATCACAAACTGTAATACTGTTTTGCATCCTTTTGGTCATAATTTTTATCCTTCATTTTTGACGCAACATTACATAATTAAATCAAGTATCGGGTATCGTCTTGTCTCTTGAATCACGGATGACACCGGGCACCCGAAGGAAGGCGTCCACGGCACTCCTAAATGATGCATGGCATTTCGAAACAGATCGTTCATGTAAAATTTGAAATTAAACTTGTCAACTTGAAGACATTCTTCAACTATTTAATAATGATTATGCGAATAAGTAATTCAAACAAACATTAATAATAATAATAATACATGTAGATATATGTAGGTTGATGATGAGAAATATAACTAAACGAATACGGTATATATATATATATATATATATATATAATATATATACAGGGTGGGCGGAAAGTAGCTCCCTATTTTGGATTGGTAAAAAATACGTATATTATCCATTTATTTCAGAAGAAAATATGAAAAGGTAGGCATACATGGTAGGTTTTCTCTAAAATTCAATGTGGGCTCCAACTCTTTCCACCAGCTTCTGGAGCCGCCCAGGAATGGCGTCCACTGACTTTAGCAGGAACTCCGGCGGGATGGAGGACATGACTTCCCGAATTCGGTCCTCCAGTTCTTCCAATGTCCTCGGTTTGGTGCGGTAGACTTCTTCCTTTACCCACCCCCAAAGAAAGAAGTCGCACGGTTACCGCTGAAAAACGGCAGAATCGGTTCAGTGTAACGGTGTGGGTGGTATGACCTCAGATCAGGTTGTGGGCCCGTTCCTTCTGCGCAACACCATGAATGCTGAGCGGTACCTTGCTATGTTGCGAAACGAGGTCTGGCCGGTTGTCAGCACATGGGAGAACATCGACGATCTGATATTTATGCAAGATGGCGCCCCTCCGCACTTCGCTCTTGTTGTCCGTGAGTGGCTGGATGCCCACTTCCCTGGGCGTTGGATGGGTCGTCGTGGTCCACATCAATGGCCAGCCAGGAGCCCCGACTTGACACCGTGCGACTTCTTTCTTTGGGGTGGGTAAAGAAGAAGTCTACCGCACCAAACCGAGGACATTGGAAGAACTGGAGGACCGAATTCGGGAAGTCATGTCCTCCATCCCGCCGGAGTTCCTGCTAAAGTCAGTGGACGCCATTCCTGGGCGGCTCCAGAAGCTGGTGGAAAGAGTTGGAGCCCACATTGAATTTTAGAGAAAACCTACCATGTATGCCTACCTTTTCATATTATTTCTTCTGAAATAAATGGATAATATATGTATTTTTTTACCAATCCAAAATAGGGAGCTACTTTCCGCCCACCCTGTATATATATATATATATTAAGGTGGTTCATAAAATCGAACTTTCGATTTTTCCAGCTCCCACCCGCCTAATCTGTCACTGTAGCAGAAAATAAATTGTGAGAAAATTTCTCTCACACCGGTACATAATTAGTGGTCGCTCATGGGGTTATATGTTCTTCTCTGAGTCACTCATTACTATGATCTATTACAGGTGCTAATTAATGCCGTTTTCTGCTCTTTCACAGGTTGGAGTGTTAAATATAGCTATATGAAATAGACTTTAATAGATATTGGTATACCATACATTGGTTTATATTGGTTACATTTACCTACGGTGACGGTCATATAAAAAACACGTGGTTTTTACTTGTTGGCCAAACCGGACCAAAAGATTTTAGGCAGTAAACTGCCTTCGAATGGCCAGGTCCTAGTGTTTTTTTGCACCATCATGTTGTGAATAAGAAAGACACCAAACAAAGCGCCGAAGAAGTGCTGGAGGAAGTTTTCTCATTTTGGAAAGAGCCCTCATACCAACACGTCGGAAGGACCACTGTTTGGAGCTTTTGGTTTTGTTCAAAGAGTGGCAGGCTTTGAAAAGAACAGGGAAGGCGAAATCCAAAACAAGTCCAAACGAGACGTCTTTCAAAAGCAAGCTGAATAATTTGTTCGAATTGCACATGGAAACTCTCTCCAGATGGTCCAGTTTCAAGAAAATTGCGACTTCCTTCTCGCTCAAAGAGAGCCCGGTCGGCGTGGCACAATGTGCTCCGTCGACAAAAAATTGGGAGAAGGAGCAGAAGGTTGCAAAGTGGAAAGCAGAGGAAGACGTCCGAAAGAGGAAAGCAGTCGAAGAGCAAGCCTCGACATCCCAAACAGCCGAACTTGCTTCTTCAAGCTCTGCCGATGACGAGTTTCTTGAGGGAGCCACTGGAGGTTGTCCCTCTCCCCTCCAAAAAAGAACACGCCAGACCAAGAATATTTTCAACTCAGAATTATCTTCAGCCTTAGACAGGACGGGGGTGAGTGACCGGATGGCGCTTTACGTTATATCGGAAACAGCTCGCAGCCTTGGCCAAAACGTCGAGGAACTGACTCTCAGCCGATCCTCTGTGAAGCGCAGCCGTGAGCATCATCGCAGGCAGCAGGCTGAATCAGTCCAAAGAGGATTCCATTCCGGACCAGTGGTGGTGCACTGGGACAGAAAGCTTCTGCTGGACCTTACCAGCAACGAGCAGGTGGACAGGCTTCCCGTCTTAGTGTTCACCTCAGATGGCAACTGCCAGCTCTTGGGAGTGCCAAAAATAGCTTCGGGAAGTGGGCAACAGCAGGCACAAGCGGTGTTCGATCTCTTGCAACTTTGGAGACTAAGTGAAAGAGTGGTGGGGATGTGTTTCGACACTGCCGCTGCTAACACTGGCCGTCACTCAGGATGTTGTTTGCTCCTAGAGCAGAAGTTGCAGAAAGAGCTGCTCTACTTTGCATGCAGGCATCATATCAGGAGCTAGTTGTCGCTGCCGCGTTCACGGCGTGTCATGACGCAATTTCTGGTCCTGAAGTTCTGTTATTCAAGAGATTCCAGCAACTGGAACTACATCGACAAAAGCAAGTTCCAAACAGGTGTCGACGACCCACTGTTGGTCCATCCCTATTACCAGTCAGAGAAGACTTCTGAAGTTCGCCAAAGACCAAATCCAGCGTGAAACGTACCAAGACGATTACAAGGAATTTTTGGAACTCGCCATTGTCTTCCTTGGTGGAAATCTTGAATCGCCGATTCGATTCAAGCGCCCAGGTGCGATGCGTCACGCTCGCTGGACGTGCAAGGTCCTGTATTCTATCAAGATGTGGATGTTCCGGGAGCAGTTGCAACATCTTGCACAGAAAGAGAGAACATGCTTGCAAGACATGAGCATCTTCGCTGTGACAGTCTACCTGAAGGCATGGTTCACTGCTCTGATGGCCGCTTCCGCTCCAGCCCAGGACCTTTGCCTCTTGGAATCATTGAGGTCGTATCCACAGCAGAAGATCTCCAAAGCAGTCAGTCAAAAGCTGGCAGGACAGCTTTGGTACCTCTCAGGAAATGATTCCATTGGCCTTCTTCGATGTCGATGTTCCATCTGCAACGAAATACCGGATGGTCGCAGCCCTATATAAGAAGTGGAGAGCAGATTCCAAAGCGTGTCAACCCGCCTCTCATTTAATCTTTGGAGAGCCTTGTGACGAAGAATTCGATGAGGTTCTTCGAAGTGACCCAGAGCTGGGCACTTGCGGCATATTTTGCGGTACTGCGGTACTGCGGTACTACCAAACTACCAAACCGGTACCAAACCGGTACGCGGAAATTTGAATGCGGTAGCGGTACTGCGGTACTTTCAGCGATCCTTTGCAGTACTGCGTTATGCGGTTTGGTAGTACCGCAGTACCGCAGTACCGCAAAATATGCCGCAAGTGCCCAGCTCTGCTTCGAACGACTGCAATTGTCTGCAGGTTTCTTGAACAAAGATCCGGATGAATGAGGAAAAATGGAAGTTTCAGGCGGCGGTTAGGGTTGTGGAAAACCTCAGGGTGGTGAATGGCCACGCCGAGGGAGCTGTGGCTCTCGTCCAACAGTACAGCGGCCGCCACACCAAAGACGAGGAGAAGCTGCAGTATCTGCTGCAAGTAGTGTCGGAGCATCGCCGGAAGTTTCCGGATGCCAGAAAAAGCTCTTTTACTGGGCGACAATGAGTGGTTGCCAACCATGACACCCCCTTCATAGAAAGGATAGTACTCATCCATCAGCTCGTGGATGGAGGAGGGACCCAGAGGTGGTAGAGCTGTAGTGCATACCATATAATACCTATTACAGTGATAGGAGGATAAATTTGAAATTCGTGAGCGACCCCTAAATATGAACTGATCGAAACGAAAATTGACCTGCAACATTTTCTCACAGAACTTCTCAACTTCAGTGGGTGGGAGATAAGATATATTAAAACAAAAACCCCTCTATAGTTATTTACCATATATATATATATATATAATTATATATATATATATATATATATATATATATATATATATATATATATAATATATATATATGTAGGGAATCCAAAAGTTTCCGGAAAATTCAAAAAGCTTTAATACAAAAACCCTTTAAAAAAGTTCCAGAATGGTCAAATAACTTTAATAAAAGAAAACAAAAGAGGATATACTGTACGTTTAGGAATGCTCAACAACGTTCGACATAATTCCCACCTATCTCTATACACTTTTCTAAGCGATGTTTCCAGCGTTCCAATCCATTTTTATAAAATTCAGAGTTTTTCGACTGAAACCATCTCAAAACTGCTGTTCTGGCATCTGCTATCGAGTCGAAACGCGTTCCTTTTATGTGATCCTTCAATTTTGGGAATAAAAAAAGTCGGAAGGGGCTAGATCCGGACTGTAGAGGGGGTGAGGTATGATTTCCCATCGAAATTCCCGTAACACGGCTCTTGAGGCATTTGCAGTGTGAGCAGGTGCATTGTCGTGATGGAAAAGCACCCCGCGATGAAGTTTACCAGGTCTTTTTTCAACAAGCTTATCTTTCAGCTTCCTCAAAACATCTTCATAATATTGGGCGGTGACTGTTTTTTGTCCTTCAAGAAAGTCCACTAAAATTATTCCTTCACAATCCCAAAAAATTGTAGCCATTACCTTTTTAGCTGATCTTTCTGCTTTAAATTTGATTGGGCCACTGATCCTCTTGGGAGCCATTGTTTTGACTGAACTTTGCTTTCCGGATCATACTGATAAATCCAGGTTTCATCCCCTGTTACAAGTCTATGCATAAAACAATCTTCATGAACTTCCATTCGATTCAAAAGATCAACAGAAAGACTAGCCCTTTGGTCAAACTGTTCTTGGCGCAACGCTTTAGGCACCCACCGAGCAGAAAGTTTGCTAAGTTCTAAGGTATCCACCAAAATGGAATGAGCAGAACCACGAGAGATACCCACCTCATTGGCTATTATTTCACAGGAAATTCGACGATCTTTTTCGACTAGTGACCGAACAGCAGCAACAGTTTCTTCATTAATTGATGTTGATGGCCTTCCACTCCTTTGGTTATCATTAAGAACCTCTTGACCCGTTTTGAATCTTTTGATCCAGTCATAAACGACTGATTTCTTAGGTGCTTCATCTCCATAAACTTCACGTAAGGCATCAAGTATTTGTGGTGGTTTCCATTTAAGTTTTGTTAGGAATTTAATGTTAGCTCTCCACTTGAATTTTGAGATTTCCGTTGCCATGAAAAATAGGGTTCTTTTTAACTCCGTCTTAAAGCACTGTCACCAAGGTTGTGTAAGTCTTAGCATGGCCTAATATGTATGAAGGTCTAAATTCATGTCTAAACAAGAATTCATTAAATTCTGATTTGAAATGATTGAATTATTAAACTTTTCCGGAAACATTTTGGATTCCCCTCGTATATATATATATATATATATATATATAGTAGAGAGAGTTACAAGGAAAAGTAGTACCTCAAAAGGCCTTGCGGCCCATACCGAGGAGGTACCAATGGCAACGGGTGCCAGGGAAAAATTCATACACCCTCAAATAGTGTGCAAGATTTGGTCTTTTCTTCTTGAACTGATTCACAACTTCTGAAGGTAGCCTGTTCCACGTGTCACAGATCTTATATGTAAAGTAATTCCCGCACACACTAGTCCTAAACCATTTCAAATCCAACTTCCAACCATTGTTGCAAGTTGGATTATCATTTAAACTAAACTTGCTTCTAAAATCGACATTGTTAAACGCGCGTAAGAACTTGAAAACTTCGATGAGTTGACCGCGCAGCCTCCGAGTTTTCAGCGAAAACAAATTCAGGGCGCGTAAGCGTCGATTGTAGCCCATATCCCTAACGCAGGGGTTCCCAAATTGGTGTTCCGCGGAACACTTGTATACCGTGAGAAGTGTTCCGCGGAACACAATTTAGGAACCCCTGGGGCCCTAACGGAAGGGATTAACTTTGTGGCCCTCGCCTGGACTCGCTCCAGCCTGTCAATATCTTTCCTGAGAGTGGGCGACCAGAACTGCACAACATACTCCAGGTGCGGCCGAACCAGAGAATTGTACAGACAGAGCACACTCTCCTTGTTCCCAAATCGAAATTGCCTCCTGATATAACCCAACAACCTCTGGGCTTTCTTTTCAACCTCTACGCATTGTTTGTTAAAAGTAGTATGGGCGAAAAATGGACGAGTGCAAGAATGTTGCAATGCAATTGCAAATGTTGCAAGAGTGCCACCCCACCCCCTTTTGTTGCAATGCACCCCACCCCCCCTTTGTTGAAAAGGGGAAGATCTCTTTGGAGGAGAAGGTGGGACGGCCTCACCCCCCAAAGGGGCATACCTAACCTGAGAGAGAGAGAGTAGGGGACCCAAAGGAAGGGTCTTCGCTCGGCGAGAGCCAAGCGCATATGAGTCCTTCAGCCACCCCGCCGCTCTCTTATAGGACCCCTAATCCGCCAGTTGGCTTAGAAGGCTGAGTTGCCAGATCCGTTATTTATTAAATTAAAGCATATATTAATCAGCCAGTAGGCTTAGAAGATCGATTTGACAAATAGCAATTAACTAGCAAAAGGTCGGCGCTACTCGCCGATTTTGCTAGATCTGCGGTGCTTCGGCTGAATTGTGGGCCTACGGCGTAATTTATTTTGAACATCAGTAGCCCTTTATCTGGATATCATTCCTATTCATCTCACCTTGGGCCTCAGTAATTGGGGTGCCTGCGGCCTTCCAGTTACTGGCAAACCAATTATTCATTCAATAAAACTACAGAAAAGAACGCAGCCATGAAAATCTAAAGCTTCACAAATCTTAATACAATGAGCTCGGATTTGAAGCCTTAGATTTTCATGACTGCGTTCATTTCTATAGTTTTATTGACCAAATAACTGAACCGACAGTAATTGGGGGCCCTGCGGCCCGCCAAATCATAGTTTTCATTGTTTCGAGTGCATCAATAATATTGTTATAGTGTTCCATTAGTTGTGATAAGCATGATCTTCCTGACCGGAATCGATGTTGGTTATCATTTTTTCTGAGTTTCCCCATTAACCCCACCCCCTCCCCCATTACCCCACCCCTCTCCCCAATACCCCCTCCCCCATTTACCCCACCAACTTTTTTTTCTGAGTTTCCCCATTACCCCACCCCTCTCCCCCAATACCCCCTCCCCCACCCCTCTCCCCCATTTACCCCACCCTTCCCCCATTACCCCCAAGGAGGGAAGGGGGCTGGCACCTTGCAAAGGATTTAACTTTAATTTTTTTTTGGTTACATATATATATCGCATCTATTTTTCTGATTTTCCCCATTAACCCCACCCCCCTCCCCCATTACCCCACCCCTCCCCCATATTGTGCCAAAATTATGATTAAACATGAAGAAATGGAAGAACTGTACCCCTAAAAGGGGGGGCAGGATTTATGTTCGGGAACTTTTTTTTAGCATGGGCACTGCACAATAAAAAGACGCATCGAATGGTGAAAACCGCATTGTTCTACACCATATATATATATATATATTAATATATATATATATAAGGCTTCATTTATGAAATAGTATATTAGATTAATTATTTTGAAATCCGCTTTAGAAACCAAACAAATGATATAATTGTGTACAAACAAAAAGGAATAAATAAAACACCGATACATCGTTGTGTTTATTTAAATGAATTAATGGAAATAAATATACAATGGGTGTGTATATATATGGTCAAATAATAGCATCATGAATGGGAAATAATAATCATACAAAACGGTGCATCATCAAAATATTAGTACAGGAAAAATATAGTTATATTAAACATTGAAAATATACAAAACAGTATGATCAATATATTAGTACAGGAAATATATAGTTATATTAAATATATTAAAAATATACGAAACAATCATATTAGTACAGGAAAAATATATACAGTTATATTAAATATATTGAAAATATACTAAACGTATAATCATAGTACAGGAAAAATATATATTGTCTTTACGTTCTACAGTGCAAAACGTTAAACTTGCACGTGATAGAGTCTACATCCACATCACCCATCACCATTACTTTGTACGACGTGGTAAAACCGTCCAAGCATCACTTCACCTTTTAACTGATACGGTGGTCTATACTCGATATAAATGGCTTTCATATTCAATACTATTTTTGTGCCCACTTTACACTCGGCGGGCAAGTTATCGTTAAACGAACACACTCAAAAGCGCACAAAAATGTCCGTCAACCGCAACATCAAATACAAGTTTATAAACAAACCTTTCCAATCGGGGGTTTTTTCTTACCGTCCCGAGCTTTTCAATTGTAAACTTCTTCACTCTGCATAGCTGCATTGGAAATAAACCTCCAAGTCGAAACGACATCTATCCATTATATAGAGGTACAGCTCTTCAGGGTAAACAGTGTAGGCGAGCTCAGCTCATCGTACGGATAAAAGAAAAATAATTAGGGGCGTAATACAATTCGTACGGAAACCAGTTCATCTAAAAAAATCGTGTAAGCACTTCCCCGTTTTAAAGTAGGTCTAAAGCGGGTCTAACATATACAATTCGAAAAGTTATTGGCAGAGAACAATTCGTACGAAAAAGAAAATAATTAAATCACCGAACACTTTGTACGGAAAAAGAAATGAACTATTCGTACGGGAAAAAAAGAAAATAAATCCGTGATACCGTAGGTCTAAGGTAGGGTAAAGCAATTCGTATGAAAAATAAAAATAAATGATCAATTTGTACGAAAAATAAATCCCTAATGACTACCCGTAGGTCTAAGGTGGGCGTAAAACACCAATTCAAAAAAAAAAAAAATCCAGGATGCCCTAATGACTCCGCGTAGGTCTAATGCGGGTGTAAAACAACTCGTACGAAAAAAAATGAAAAATTCGTACAGAAAATAAATCCCTAATGATCACCTTAGGGCTAAGGTGGGGGTAAAACAATCCGTACGGGGAAAAATAAATAAATGATCAATTCGTACAGAAAATAAATCCTTAATGACTCCTCGTAGGTCTAAGATGGGGGTGTAAAACAACTCGTACGAAAAAATAAAAAGTAACAATTCGTTCGAAAAATAAATCCCTAATGATCACCGTAGGACAAAGGTGGGGGTAAAACAATCCGTACGGGGAAAAATAAAAATAAATGAACAATTCGTACGGAAAAATAAATCCCTAACGATCCGTAGGTCTAAGGCGGGTGTAAATCAATTCGTACGAAAAAAGAAGAAAAAATATGGGGTTAAACAATCCGTACGGGTAAAAGGAAAAAATAATTAGGGTGTAAAACAAATCATACGGAAAAAAGTTCATCCAAAATTCGTGTAATCACTTCCCCGTTTTAAAGTAGGTCTAAGGCGGGGCTAACGCAATAATTCGAAAAGTCCTTGCCAGAGAACAACTCGTCCCAAAAAAATAAATAAACGAACAATTCGTACGGAAAAAAGAAAAAGAAAATTAAATTAAAACACAATTCGTACGATTGTTCTTTATTATCAAAAATTAATTTGAAAACATGGGTAATAAAGTTATTTTAGCCACCCACTAAAGATAGGTTTTACAACTTAAAAACGAGTAAGAAGATGAGAAGAGGTAATGTAGATATGGAAGAAAGAAATTGATAATGTTACTGAATAAAAGAAACATCATAAGGAAGAAACCGATTAAGCTCGAAAGAGACGACATAAAAACATGCCTTTTTCTAAATAAATAAATAATAATAAAGCTTAAAATAATAATAAATGAATAATTAAAACTTTGAACAAAATGGATGGAAAAATAAATTAAAGCAGATCAATATCCACGTTATGACCGCAAAATGACTGAACAAAGCGGTCGGAAAAAATTCCCATGACCTTTATAAGTAACACACGGTTATCTCTCCCTCCCTCCCTCCCTCCCTCCATCCATCCAACCTCTCAACCCCCATCTGAGCTTGTATATATATATATATATATATATTGGCTTATTTATCAGCAATTCGTACAAGATTTGTCGATAAATAGGTCTTTTATACACTACAGAAAGTGCTTTCTGATACTCTCTATTGTCATATATATATATATATATATATTATATATATATATATACACACACACACACAGCTTTTCTAATCTGTACGTGGCCACATAAATAAATAAACAATATATACATTTATCAGCATTCCGCACAAGGTTCTCTGAAAAAATACCAAACATATCACTAACCTTATCTGAGCAAATACTTATATTATTCTACGTTCTGAAAATTGGATTGTGTATCCATCAATAAAGAATTGTAAATTGTTTCGATATATATATATATATATATATATCAGTGGCGGATCGTGGTGAGGGAGAGTAGGGAGGCGCAAAGGGAGGCCCAAAATTGTATATAATATTGCTATATAAATAAAATAGATTAAAAGTGTTAGATGCACTACTTTCTGCATGTTACGATCGTATAGAATTAATACCATGAAAAAAATCCTCTTTCATAGTTTTGTGTTAAAAACAGGATAAACAGTGATAAAAACTCACCACGAGCCGCCACTGATATATTATATATATATATATATATATATATATATATATACAAGACCTACTAAGTTATATATTTTGTGTAAATACAAATTAACGTTGAAGTGAATTTGGCATTTCCGAAATCAGATTAAGTTTTGATATTTTTTCCAGTTCCGAGTGACAAGGACACCGTTATTGCGCTGCTAGTGGAGTTTCCCCATACAAGGGGTCAGATTTATATAAGGAAGAATAAGAGTAATGATAGAGTCAATATAACTTGCTTAGGGAACATTTCTGAGTTTAAACATTATAGCAACGTTCTTAAAATCTTTTTCCCCGATATAATATACATGATCACTCCATTGCAAATTCTTATTCGCCATTACACCAAGAAATTTTGTTACAGTCCACTCCTTTATGACTATTTCATTAACATTAAGTTTATCAAGATCTACATTTCTTTTATTAGTAAATCATGAAATTTTGTTTTACTGATATTTAGGAAGAGTTTATTGGTAGTCAACTTCTTTCCTTATTTTTCACTACACTTACATACATTTTACATACTAAACAGTCTTTCCAAAATTTATAAAATAAAATTGGTATCGTGAGTCTTGGAGGCCTTATTTGATTTCGGGTCTTTTCTTCGTATTTGGGGGAGACATTTATGTCTTCTTCCTGCATAAAAACCTACTCCTATTAATTATGAATTTACACTTCCCCAATATACTTTTATTGAATTTATATTTAATCCTTCAAATAGTCCTTCCATCTCTCTAGATCCCTAGGACAAATATTTGGTCTTCTAGCCTAAAATTTTATTTATACCGTATATCGATTAACTTATGATCACAAAAAAAATTATTAATTACGTTACATTTTTGTTTATTATTATGGCATTTTTATTTGTCAGAATGAATTCCAAAACGTTCACTTTTCGAGGCCCTACACATATTTCCTGGTTAAGAGTATAACTTTTCATAATATCTAATAGCATTTTTGTCCGAGTTTTATTGGATTTTCTGCGAATTCATTTACAGCTAACTGAAATTAATTTTTTTGTGGTATTTGGTGACCTGTTTCACGTTCAAAATGATTAAGTTTAGTTCTTTTCAGTACCGGATCGTGATTTGTCAGCGCAACTATGTAAGCAGAAACCAACCAAAGAACAGCAGATGCGCCCCTATATTTGCATCGGAAAAAAGTTAATCTAAAAAATGCATTCAAATTGTTGAGGAGTTTCTATTTTATTTCTTATTGTTGTGGCGAGAGGCCTACATTCTTATATTTGTAGTTTTTTATCATTAGCAAAAATTAATAAAATGTTAAAAAAATCTTAAGGGCTCTGAAATTCAAATTGCCTGGGCGCTGACAAATCACGATCCGGTACTGAAAAGAACTAAACTTAATCATTTTGAACGTGAAACAGGCAACCAAATACCACAAAAAAATTAATTTCAGTTAGCTGTAAGTGAATTCGCAGAAAATCCAATAAAACTCGGACAAGAATGCTATTAGATATTATGAAAAGTTATACTCTTAACTAGGAAATATGTGTAGGGCCTCGAAAAGTGAACGTTTTGGAATTCATTCTGACAAATAAAAATGCCATAATAATAAACGAAAATGTAACGTAATTAATAATTTTTTTTTTGTGATCCTAAGTTAATCGATATACGATACAAATAACATTTTAGGCTAGAAGACCAAATATTTGTCCTAGAGATCAAGAGAGATGGAAGGACTATTTGAAGGATTAAATATAAATTCAATAAAAGTATGTTGGGGAAGTGTAAATTCATAATTAATAGGAGTAGGTTTTTATGCAGGAAGAAGACAAATGTCTCCCCCTATATACGAAGGAAAGACCCGAAATCAAATAAGGTCTCCAAGACTCACGATACCAATTTTATTTTATAAATTTTGAAAAGACTGCTTAGTATGTAAAATGTGTGTAAGTGTAGTGAAAAATAAGGAAAGAAGTTGACTACCAATAAACTCTTCCTAAATATCAGTAAAACAAAATTTCATGATTTACTAATAAAAGAAATGTAGATCTTGATTAACTTAATGTTAATGAAATCGTCATAAAGGAGTTGTACTGTAACAAAATTTCTTGGTGTAATGGCGAATAAGAATTTGCAATGGAGTGATCATGTAAATTATATCGGGGAAAAAGATTTCAAGGAACGTTGCTATAATGTTTAAACTCAGAAATGTAGTCCCTAAGCAAGTTATATTGACTCTTCATCATACTCTTATCCTTCATTATATGACATACTGACCCCTTGTATGGGGAAACTCCACTAGCAGCGCATAAAACGGTATCGTTGTCACTCGGAACTGGAAAATATCAAAACTTAATCTGACGTTTCGGAAAATGCCCATTCACTTCAACGAGTTAATTTTTGTATTTACCCAAAATATATAACTTAGTAGGTCGTGTGTGTATATATATATATATATATATATATATATATATATATATATATATCGAAACAATTTAAAGTTCCTTATTGATGGATACATAATCCAATTTTCAGAACGTAGAATAATATAAGTATTTGCTCAGATAAGGTGGGTGATATGTTTGGTGTTTTATTCAAAGAACCTTGTACGGAATGCTGATAAATGTATATATTGTTTATTTTTTTATGTGGTCACGTACAGATTAGAAAAGCTGTGTGTGTGTATATATATATATATATATATATATACAATAGAGGTATCAGAAAGCACTTTCTGTAGTGTATAAAAGACTTATTTATCGACAAATCTTGTACGAATTGCTGATAAGCAATATATATACACACACACACATATATATATATATATATATATAAGCTCAGATGGGGGTTGAGAGGTTTGGATGGATGGAGGGAAGGAGAGATAACCGTGTGTTACTATAAAGGTCATGGGGAATTTTTTCCGACTGCTTTGTTCAGTCATTTTGCGGTCATAACGTGGATATTGATCTGCTTTAATTTATTTTTCAATCCGTTTTGTTAAAAGTTTTAATTATTAATGTATTATTATATTTTTAAGCTTTATTATTAATATTATTTATTTATTTAGAAAAAGGCATGTTTTTATGTCGTCTCTTTCGAGCTTAATCGGTTTCTTTCACTCAGTAACATTATCAATTTCTTTTTTTCATATCTACATTACCTTTTCTCATCCTCTTACTCGTTTTTAAGTTGTAAAACCTATCTTTAGCGGGTGGCTAAAATAACTTTATTACCCATGTTTTCAAATTAATTTTTGATAATAAAGAACAATCGTACGAATTGTTTTAATTTATTATTTATTTTTCTTTTTTCCGTACGAATTGTTCGTTTATTTATTTTTTTGGGGCGAGTTGTTCTCTGGCAAGGACTTTTCGAATTATTGCGTTAGCCCGCCTTAAACCTACTTTAAAACGGGGATGTGATTACACGAATTTTAGATGAACTTTTTTCCCTATGATTTGTTTTACACCCTAATTATTTTTTCTTTTTACCCGTACGGATTGTTTAACCCCATATTTTTTCTTTTTTCGTACGAATTGATTTACACCCGCCTTAGACCTACGGTGATCATTAGGGATTTATTTTTTTTCGTACGATTTGTTTTACACCCACCTTAGCCCTACGCGGATCGTTATGGATTTATTTTTTCCGTACGAATTGTTCATTTATTTTTTCGTATGAGTTGTTTTACACCCCACCTTAGACCTACGGGGAGTCATTAGCAATTTATTTTCCGTACGAATTGTTAATTTATTTATTTTTCTTTTTTCGTACGAGTTGTTTTACACCCCCACCTTAGACATACGGGGATCATTAGGGATTTATTTTCTGTACGAATTGATCATTTATTTTTTCTTTTTTCGTACGAGTTTTACACCCGCCTTAGACCTACGGGGAGTCATTAGGGCATCCTGGATTTTTTTGATTTTTTGAATTGAAGTGTTTTACGCCCACCTTAGACCTACGGGTAGTCATTAGGGATTTATTTTCCGTACGAATTGATCTTATTTATTTTTATTTTTCGTATGAATTGCTTGACCCCACCTTAGACCTACGGTATCGCGGATTTATTTTTTTCCCGTACGAATTGTTCATTCATTTATTTTTTCGTACAAAGTGTTCGGTGATTTAATTTTTTCGTACGAATTGTTCTCTGCCAAGAACTTTTCGAATTGTGTATGTTAGACCCGCCTTAGACCTACTTTAAAACGAGGAAGTGCTTACACGATTTTTTTAGATTAACTTTTTTCCGTACGAATTGTATTACGCCCCTAATTATTTTTTTCTTTTTTCCGTACGATGAGCTGAGCTCGCCTACACTGTTTACCTGAAGAGCTGTACTACTATATAATGGATAGATGTCGTTACGACTTGGAGGATTATTCCCAATGCAGCTAAACAGAGTGAAGAAGATTTCACGATTGAAAAGCTCGGGACGGTAAGAAAAAACCCCCGATTGGAAAGGCTTGTTTATAAACTTGTGTTTGATGTTGCGGTTAACGATGACATTTTTGTGCGCGCTTTTGATTGTGTTCGTTTAAAGATAACTTTCCCGCCGAGTGTAAAGTGGGCACAAAAATAGTATTGAATATGAAAGCCATTTATATCGAGTATAGACCGCCGTATCAATTAAACGGTGAAGTGATGCTTGGACGGTTTTACCACGTCGAACAAAATAATGGCGATGTGGATGTAGACTCTATCACGTGCGAGTTTAGCGTTTTGCGCCGTAGAACGTAAAGACAATATATATTTTTCTTGTCCTAATATGATTATACATTTCGTATATTTTTAATATATTTAATATAACTATATTCTTCCTGTACTAATATGATTATACGTTTCGTATATTTCCAATATATTTAATATAACTATATTTTTCCTTTACTAATATGATTATACGTTTCGTATATTTTCAATATATTTAATATAACTATATTTTTCCTGTACTAATATTTTGATAATGCTCCGTTTTGTATGATTATTTCCCATTTATGATGCTATTATTTGATCATATATACACACCCCATTGTATATCTATTTCCATTAATTCGTCTAAATAAACAGAATGATGTATTGGTGTTTTATTTATTCCTTTTTAGAATTATATCATTTGTTTGGTTTCTAAAACGGATTTTAGAATAATTAATTAATTGCTATTTGCCAAATCGAACTTCTAAGCCAAATGGATCATAAAGTCAGGATATATGTTTTAAATAAATAGCGCAATATGGCACCTCAACTTTCTAAGCCAACTGACGGAAGAATATAAAGATTAATTAAATAAATAGCGCAAACTGGTAACTCAGCCTTCTAAGCCAACTGGCTGATTAGGGTTCCTATAAGAGCGGCGGGGTGGCTGAAGGACTCATATGCGCTTAGCTCTCGCCGAGCGAAGACCCTTCCTCTGGGTCCCCTCTCTCTCTCTTAGGTTAGGTATGCCCCTTTGGGGGGTGAGGCCGTCCCACCTCCCCCAAAAAGGTCTCCCCCCTTGCAACAAAGGGGGGTGGGGTGCATTGCACCAAGGGGGTGGGAGTTGGCACTCTTGCAACATTCTTGCACTCGTCCATTTTGCGCCCAATCTACTGGTAAACTTAAGGTCGCTGCTAATTAGCACACCCAAGTCCTTTTCCAAATCCGTCGCCTCGATATTACTCCCCAACATGGAGTAATCCGACTTGGGATTGGCGTAGCCAATGTGCATGACCTTGCATTTACCCAAGTTAAACGGCATTTGCCATTTTTCGGACCACTCTCCTATCCTACATAGGTCTGCACGCAGTTGCTCGATCGCCTCCGGCGTCCCAACATTGGCCCCAAGCTTAGTGTCATCAGCGAATTTGGCGATCCTACTGACGATGCCACCGTCGATATCATTTATGTAAATAATAAACAACAGTGGCCCCAAAACGGAACCCTGAGGAACCCCGCTAGTGACCGAGGCCCAACCCGAACTAGCCCCTTTAATTACAACCCTCTGCCGCCTATTCTTCAGCCAGTTTTCAATCCACCTACCTACTTTCCCACCGATACCCAGCGCGCGCACTTTCGCCATTAGCCGACAGTGAGGTACCTTATTAAAGGCTTTCTGAAAGTCGAGATAAATTATATCAATCGCCCTACTCTTATCATACTCAACATGACGTGCAAAAACTCGAGCAATTTGGTGAGACACGACCTACGCTGTCCAAACCCATGTTGAGAGTCCCCAAGCAGCTTGTAGGAATCCAAATGGTCAACGATCCTATCCGCTGTTATCCCCTCTAATAATTTACCAACAACCGAAGTGAGACTAATGGGACGATAGTTCCCAGGACTTTCGTGATCCCCTTTCTTAAAGATAGGTGTCACGTTGGCTTCCCTCCAGTCACCAGGCACCTCCAACGATTTATTGAAGACTGTAGCCAGGTGGGGAGCCACCTGTTCGCGCACCTCCCGCAACACTGGGGAGGAACTGGTCTGGCCCAGGAGCCTTAAACGCGCTCAGTTTATCTATTCTATCGACAACGACTGTCGCAGTACACCGAACACTATCCAGGCCAGCACCTTCGTGCCTGACGCCTGGCTCGGGGATGACGCGGGTGTCCTCCCTGGTGAACACTCCCGCAAAGTACTCATTCAGCGCATTAGCGATGTCCGCGTCGGAGGTCCGCAGAACGCCACTGGGGTCCTTTAAAGGACCTATCATGCTTCTAATGGACTTTGTACTAATAACAACTGAAAAACTCCTTAGGGTTTCCTTTGCAGAGGCTTGCCACCCTGAGTTCTTCGTTACGTTTCGCTAGCCTAACCTTCGCCTTCACTTCTCTGCACAGGCGGACATACGACTCAGTGTTCTCATGGGAACGATTGTCCTTCGCCCTCCTATACGCAGCTTTCCTATTTCGGATAGCCGAAGCGATGTCACGACTGAACCACTTAGGCTGCGTTGAAGCAGGGATGACCGGTTTTGAGGGTATGGCAGCAGATTGCAGCATCATAAATTCCTCCCGGAATGCACTCCATACTTCCTCAAAACCGCCACTGACCTTTAACCCCATCTCACCTACGCTATCCGGGAGGCCAACAAAGTCCGCCCGCCGTAGATTGAGCTTACTGCCTCTCGAGTCACTACGCTTCACCCGAGGGACGCGCACACAGAACCTAATCAGACCGTGATCACTCCCGCCCAACGATTCGTCAACGGTGAGGCCATTGACGAGGTTGTCTTCAGTCGTGAATACTAAATCTAGAACGCTTTCGCCTCTTGTAGGCCCATTGACCCACTGATTGAGGAAGTTCTCATCAGCAAAGTCAACTAGCGTCCTCCCTTCAGCATCAGCAGTCCTGTCTTCCCACTTTATGCCGCGACAGTTGTAGTCTCCTAAAACTACACACACACCCTGTCCCCTAACAGCTACGGGGTTCAGTGTACAGGGCTGTAATCTCCTCGAGGAGGAGATGCGGAGAGAGAGAGAGAGATTCGAAGTATTTCCTATTTTATTTATTTATTTCCTTCTCAAAATGATAAATTATCACTGGCCAACTAGTGTTTTTCGTCAGATATAATTATGGGTGGGCTAGATAGCTGTTGTGACGCTGATTCCAAATCTGTTTTTGGTTTTCCTCTAGTACATCTAGTTTTCGAGATGAGACCGATCATACTATATACCGGGTGTCCGAGAATTAGCTGTACAATTTTTGGCTGTTATTAAAAGTCAACCATGAAGTGTAGAAATTCCAGTCTTGTCCCATTTTACAGAGAATCTCATTAAGTTTTTTCTGATACCACGTTTTGACAAGTTTTTTAGAAATGTACGCGGGTGACAGACATTGATGATTTAAAAGCAAGAATCACAGCTGCTATTGAGCGAATTGATGTGGATATGCTGCAGCGTACATGGCAATATTTGGAGTATCGATTGGATGTTTTGCGAATCACTAATGGTGCACATATCGAATGTTTGTAACAACGTTACTTTAATAAAAGAAACTTTTGAAAATACAGATTCTAAATCTTGTTTAAGAATTTTACGTGTGTTATCAAGAATTTTATTAAAAGATGAAATTGTACAGATAATATTCGGACACACTGGAATTTCTAAAAAACTTGTCAAAACTTGGTATCAGAAAAAACTTAATGAGATTCTCTGTAAAATGGGACAACACTGGAATTTCTACACTTCATAGTTGACTTTTAATAGCCAAAAATTGTACAGATAATTCTCGGACACCCTGTATAATAAATATAATATATACAGTATATAATATAATACTATATATAATAAAGGGTGATCCAGAGAAATGGGACCCAAAAGAAACCCCTGTAACTCTTAAAGTATAAGTCCTTTTATAAAATCATACGCATCATTCGAAAGAGGATACTTACAAGTTTGTACAGGATTCTACAGGTTTTGACAATACAAGACAAGATAAGATACAAAACAAAATAAAAGTGTTAGTTAAAACTAACCCTTCAAGATGACTGCATGGACTGTGGAACAGCTGCGTTTCATAACTGAGCAATATTATGAGCATGGAAGAAGTGTAGTTTCAGCTCAAAGATCTTTCAAGACAAATTTTCAGATGTCAAAATCACCTTCTAAGAAAGTAATCCGTCGGTGTGTCAGAAATTTTTCCCTAACTGGCAGCATTGGAAAAAGAAAACCAACTGGAAGAGTGCGCACAGCAAGGATAGATGAGATCATTAACAGAACTCATGAAATTTTACAGGATAATCCTAACATAAGCATCAGACGTGCTTCTCAGCTGTTAGCAGTTGGATATGGAACAACACACCGTATATTCAAGCAAAATTTAATGCTCTTTCCATATAAAATTCAAACAGTGCAACAACTAAACGATGGAGATTTCGCACGAAGACGACAATTCTGTCAATGGATCCAACAGAAGGTAAATGACACCACCAATTTTCTAGCAACTTTGATTATGTCAGACGAAGCCCATTTTCATTTGAATGGAACTGTAAACAAACAAAATTGTCGTTTCTGGGCAACAGAAAATCCATTGAATATTACCGAAGTCCCGTTGCATGGTCTTACTGCATCTCAGATCATAGGGCCGTACTTTTTCGAGGATTCCACCGGAAACACGGTCACTGTAAATGGTGATCAGTACGAAAAAATGTTGACCGATTTCCTTATTCCTAAATTAAGAGATCTTGTCTAGAAAACCACTGGTTCCAACAAGACGGAGCTACCTGCCATACCACGAGGAACTGCATGGCAGTTTTGCGTCAAACGTTTCCAGGCGAGTTAATCTCAAGATTTGGAGCCGTTGGATGGCCCGCAAGGTCTCCGGATTTTTCTCCCTTAGATTATTATCTCTGGGGATATTTAAAGAGTAGGGTCTACAGAAATAACCCAACGACCTTGCAAGAATTGAAGGCCGCCATCACAAATGAGATACAGGCCATACCACCGCACACTCTTGCAAAAGTGATGCAGAACTTACAAGCGAGAACACTGGAATGCTTGGCAACTAATGGAGCACATTTGAAAGGAGTCATTTTAAAAAAATAAATATTTCATAATAAACTTGTAACTCTACTCTTTCGAATGATATATAGTTTTTATGAAAGGAATTAAATATTAAGAATATTTGGCTTTTTTTTATGGGTCCCATTTATCTGGATCACCCAGTATATAGTATAATATGCATATAACTATATAATATATAATAATTTATGCATCTTTTATACATATAGCGGAGTATTTTGTCGTTGCAGCTTATGTTTAGGTTTTTGCTTTACCGTTTCTGTACCCTCATGTATGGCATTTTGTCGTTTCAACTTAGGCTTTCCCCAGGTTGCCTTGTGGTATTTTAGTTGAGAGCAGTTGCTTGCAACAAATTTGCAAACGTTGCACATGTATAACCTTTTATTCTTTGGCGTAACGGTCACATATCTAGTTGTATGTTGCGTTGTGTTTTGTTTTGTGTTGCCCACTTACACATTTTATTTTTTTATGTAATTTACATCAACACACTCATCGATCATCATACCTCGGAAGTGTAAAAATCACCCGATAATTTCTGTTAGGTGTGCGGCTTGTTCGCGACTAAATCACAACGGCGTACAATCACGATGGATCTTCCAAAAACTTACCGGCTATACTTCGGCTGTCCACTAGGCGACCAAGATAAAGCGTGGGCGCCACATGTTATCTGTACCGCTTATTCGAATGGATCACGTGACTGGTTGAACCAAAGGAAAAAGTCGATGCCTTTCGCTATACCCATGATATGGACTATTATGGAGGGATCCGAGAGACCATCATGGCGATTGTTACTTTTGCAATGTTAACATAACTGGATTCTCCGTGAAGAACAAGCGTAACATCGTTTATCCAAACGTAGACTCCGCGATCAGACCGATCCCTCGCGATGACACGATGCCGATTCCGGTACCGCCACAGCATGGACTCAATTCTTTAGAAGACGAAAGGGAATCCGACGAAGGTGCGATTGGCGGAGATGCGGGACCTTCGGCCGATCTTGACTACACACCTGACGAAGAGCGATCGGAGCCGGAGAGGCTTACCCAAAACGAGTTGAATTACCTCATTAGAGTCCTAGCCCTCTCCAAAGAGAAATCAGAACTTCTCTCCTCGAGACTCAAGCAGAAACACTTACTTGAGAAGAACGTCCGAGTGTGTCATTATCGAAAACGAAACCATGATTTGGCCACATTCTTTACAGTAGACGGTCCGCTCTGCTATTGCCATGATATCAATGGACTTTTCGAGAACTTGTCACATGTACACACACCATCTGAGTGGCGCCTCTTGATTCCTCACAGCGAAGTTTGAAAGCGGTTCTCCTGCATAACGGGAACTTAAAGCCGTCCATCCCGATCGCCCACTCCGTTCATCTAAAGGAGACGTACGCTAACATGAATATACTACTCGAAGCAATCCAATACAGCACTCATCAGTAGAATATCTGTGGTGATTTCAAAGTCATTGGTATGTTACTGGACATGCAAGGAGGGTTCACGAAATACTGTTGTTTCCTATGCCTATGGGACAGCCGAGCTACCGCGGATCATTACATCAGGCATGACTGGCATCAAAGAAGCACATACGAGCCAGGAACGGGCAGTGTCCAGTATGTTCCTTTAGTTAATCCAAAGAAGATTTTCCTGCCACCTCTCCACATTAAGCTCGGCTTAATGAAAAATTTTGTGAAAGCGATGGGTAAGGCGAATTCGAGAGGGTTTCGATACCTTGTTGAGAAATTTGCAAACATCAGTGCCGCGAAATTGAAAGAGGGAATCTTTGTGGGGCCCCATATCAGAGAGGTTCTGCAGGATGAAGGTTTTGAAGAAAGCCTCAATGCCTTTGAACTAAAAGCATGGCAGGCTTTCAAATGGATTTGTGGAAACTTCTTGGGTAACCACGAGTCTCCCGCACACAAAGATGGAGTTCAGAAACTGCTCGATGCATATCAAGAAATGGGCTGTCGCATGTCCTTGAAAATACATTTTTACATTCGCATCTAGATTTCTTTCCCGAAAACCTTGGTGCGGTGAGTGACGAACAGGGGGAACGCTTCCATCAAGACATCCAGTCAATGGAAACTCGCTACCAAGGTTTCTGGAATGAAAGTATGCTGGCAGACTACTGCTGGGTGTTGTACTGCGACGATCTGGACAAGGTTTGCATAAGAAAATCGTACTCGCAACGTTTTTAGGTTGGTGTACATTTCTTTTTAGGAATAAAGTTGTACTTTTACGCAGGGCTGTGGAGCTGGAGCTGGAGCTTGAAGCAATTTTGGTGAGTGGAGCTGGAGCCAGTTAATTTTGGGAAGCTGGAGCTGGAGCTGATAAAAAATGTGTCAGCTCCGGCTCCAGCCCAATACAAAGAGTTCATATTTAGATACAAACTTTTTTATGCTATTTTTTTTTTTTATTTTGAATGATTTCTAATTGGACTTAATTTTTTTCAGGAAATGTGTTAATTTTTAGAAACTTAAACTAGTAAGCTTAATTTTTAAAAATTGAAAATATTAAGTTTCATTCTTCTTTTTTTGAGCCCTTTCATAATGACAACTAGATCTCAAAGTCAAACAAAGTCCGCATTATTTGAATACTTCACAGTTTCTACAGATGGAAAATATTTCATTTGTCACTGTAAGAAAGAAAATAATGATGAACAATTATGTGAAACTAAAATTAGTTCTTGTACAAGCTATGATACAAAAGTACCAACCCAGACTGGCAAGACATCAAATTTAAAAAGACATCTACAACGATTACATCCAAAAATTTTAGAAATTGTTAATAAGAAAGACAGTGAAGCAAGTCAAGCATCCACCTCAACTAAAAGTAAAATTTGTCCTGGGGGACAATTGCAAATGTCACCATTAACAAGTTTCTTTCCTAGTAATAAAGTTACTGTAAATATGACCTCAGATAAATTCAAGAAGTACATCATAGAAATGGTGGTAAAAAATAGTATACCTTTATCTTTTTTCTCAACACCAGCTTTTTTAGGTCTTAATGGAGAAATGGCCAGTAAACTCCAAGTTTCTTTGGATAGAAATAGCATTAGAAAGATTGTGATTGAAGATGCCACACACAAAAAGGAGGAACTTCAAAGAACTCTTAAGGAGCGCTTTGTGTTTCTCAAAATGGATGGATGCACTCGCCATAGAGTTAATTATTTTGCCATTAATGTGAGATATATAGATGACAACAATAAAAAGGTGACTCGGACACTGGCAGTAAGGAATACACATGCACATCACACCAGTGAATATCTTTCTAAGTTAGTCGAAACTGTCTTACAAGATTTTAAAATAAAAAAAGAACAAGTTCTATGTATTGTCACTGACAATGCTTCGAATATGCTAAGCACTATTGAAAAACTAAATAGAGGGACAGTTACTAAGGAAATAATGGAAAATGAAGATGACATTTCTGAAATTGATTCTGCAAATGAAATGATAGTGACAGAACAAGATGAAGAAGTTCTAGATGATATTGCTGAAGAAGCCACTATGCTATCTCATATTCAACACATGCGCTGTGTTGTGCATACATTGCAGTTAGCGATAAGGGATGGATTAAAAGAACGACATGTAGCAACTATGATCAGCAAGTTCAGACAGGTAGCCACTGCAGCCAGAACACCAAAAATAGACTCCATTGTGAAGAAACATTCAGGTATGGGAGCTATTTTAGATCAAGATACTCGGTGGGGCAGCACCTATTTGATGATTAAGCGTTTGCTTGATCTGAAACCACATCTTGAAGACCTGGCAAATCAAAATGTCTCATTAACTGAAAATGAATGGATGCAATTGACCCAATTAGAAGTTCTGCTTCGTTACCCTTTTGCTGTCACTAAAAAGTTTCAAACAGAAGAATTAACTTCTGGTGAATTCTTGTTGGCATGGAAAGAATTAATATTTCGTCTCAATCAAACAGGAGGACTACTTGCTGAGGGAATTGTTTCTTCGATGAAGAAAAGAGAGGTATTACTATTAGTAAATGCAATTGTATTAGCTGCTGTTTACATAGACCCAATGAACAGAGTTCTATTAAATGAAGATCAAAAAGCTAAAGGAAAAGAGGCCCTCTATGACATTGCATTGCGCATGGAAAAGCTGGTATCTGAAAAACCAGACGACGCCAGAATGAAGAAGATAGCAGCATTACCAACCGATCATCCTCTTCAAATGATGAGGAAGATTTCACAAAATATTTGGACAGAATAGATAGATCAAATGCAAAACGTCTCAAAGTAGAATTAAAGAATCCTCCACAGATGAAAATAACCAAATTCAAGCAAGAATTCTATGCTGAATTAAAGGAAGTAGAAAAATACAACCGCTCCTCTAAACTGACAGTTGACGATGTCATACCCTTATATCCAAAGATTATAAGGAATGTAGCTAGTATTGTATCAGCTCTACCACCCACACAAGTCAGTGTAGAACGCCTCTTTTCAGCACTGAGAATAGTGAAATCTGATTTAAGAGCATCAATGAAGGATGACTTAGCAGAAGCCATTTTATTTCTGAGGACAGGCATGTAATGAAGATGTATAGAAAGTAATAAAAGTTATTTTAATTTTTTTAAAAGGCTACAAACAATAATACAAACGAATAAGGTTTTTTTTTGTCTTTTTGTAAAACATTTTTTTTTGTCATGAAAGGTGTAGGTAATATTATTATTAATAAATGATAAAAAAAGCCACAAAGGCACAGCTATAGTCATTAGAATTTAGATTAATAACTGCAACAGGCTTTGGTCTAAATTTTAAAAAGTAGCCTGATGAATCATGTGATGGTGATGAAATGTTTTGTGTGGCTGCCTGCTATGGCCTATGAGTAGCAAGGTACAATTTCAAGAGATTTATCAATCATTAATATATGGTGAGAGGAGCCTGAGCCGGAGCCGGAGCCGGAGCTGGGCATAAAAAAATGCTGGAGCCGGAGTTGGAGCCAGAAATTTGAAAATGCTGTAGCCGGAGCCGGAGCCGGAGCTTAAGAGTTTGGTGCCAGCTCCACAGCCCTGCTTTTACGATAAATTATGCTGAAATTAACACGTCATATTTTGATAACTAGATGTGCTAGAGAAAACCAAAAACAGATTTGGAATCAGCGTACAAAACTGACCTAGAAAACTGTGCATACATCTTTGATGAGAGAATAAAGTTCGATTTTGTCGACCAGTGTTATTTATTATTATTTAATAAAATTATTAAAGTTATAATCCATAACTTCATTATTATAAATAAAATTTAATACAAGTAACGAGTATTGGTAATACTTGTAATAACTTAAATATACAATAATAATCCTATTAATATGACAATCTTCTTAGCTGAACTGTAACTATATTCGTTCGTGGCTACTTTACGAGATCACGACAGTCTTTAGGATTCACGCAGAGTTTATCGCGACACAACTTGCGTGTAGCGACATTAGAAGTGTTACCATTGGAAGGTATTAAATATTATAAAAATGGATTAATGAAGGTTAAGTTTGGCGAGGTTAGGTTAATCGGGTTATTTAGATTAGGTTAAGTGGTGCCATCCACAGATGAAAATATGAAAATATCGCGCTTTCGTAAGGTAGTGAAACACACACACAGACACACATATACACACACACACACACACACACACACACACACATATATACACATATATATATATATATATATATATATATATATGTGTATAGAGGGTGGGCCGAAAGTCTGGATCCATAGGAAAATATTTATTTTAATACATAAATTACAACAAATGGTAAATACTTAAAATGAATATCAACTTTAACTCGTAAATGCGTATCCGTGATACTGTACAGTGGTTCGTACTCCAGTATAAACAACAAATTATAACAAATGCTCAAATTGGCGGCCTCTGACATCGAGACACTTAGGGATGGAATTTATGATTTTTAATAATTCTTCGAATTGACGTTCTCGAGATGCGTGTTTCATTTGATAATCTTGTTGACTTTACTGGACTATTCGTTAAAGTTTCACATACAATTGCAGAGGTATTTTCATCAGTTGCAGTTTTTGGACGACCAGAACGCCGTCGATCATGTACACTTCCTGTTTCTTTGAAACGTTTAAACAACTTGCCAACAGTCGCATGTGTTACTGGATGCTTATCAGGATGATTTCTATTGAATTCGGTAGCAACTTCTCTGTGTGTAGCGCCCTGTCTTGCGTACATGAGCACAAGTTCTACCCGGTCTTCTGTTGTTAGATTCGAAGCCATTTCTGGGTTGAAATAAAAAAAGTATTTGAGTATTTATACTGGAGTACGAACTACTGTACAGTATCACGGATACGCATTTACGAGTTAAAGTTGATATTCATTTTAAGTATTTACCATTTGTTGTAATTTATGTATTAAAATAAATATTTTCCTATGGATCCAGACTTTCGGCCCACCCTGTGTATATATATATATATATGCACGAGTATATATTGTCGCATATATCTTGAAAGGCCTTAGCTCGCAACAAGTCAATTGTTCAGGAAAGAAGAAAAACTGTTTTGTTGCTCTATATATTTATATATATTTTTAAAAAACGTCTCAATGCTAAAAATGCTTTCTGATTGGAGGAGAGCTAGACTCTTTTGAGACAAGATGCAGAACACGAAAACGAACCAGTCTCGATAAAAACGGGGTTTTTTTTTACTCTCTTTTTTTCCATATTTTCGAGTTAGGGCCTTTCTAGATAGATATAAGCGACGAGCTATATATACCGGGTGATTACAAATGATCTTCCCGACTTTAAACATTTATTATGAAAAAACTAACAAAGCTACAACGAAAAGCAAGATGTATAAATAGAGAAGAACTCAAAAAGTTGTATTTACAAGCTATTGAAGTTCAGTACGAGCTCCTTTTGTAGCTCCTTTTGAGGTTACAATATTCCCGAATGAGCAATTGCCTGATCGTTGGATCGGGTGTGGAGGGACCATTCCTTGGCCGGCTCGTTCGCCCGATCTAACCCCCTTGACCTCTTCCTCGGGGTCTATGTCAAAAATGAAGATTTTGTTCCACTAATGGCAACAACTTTGGAACATTTGAAGTAAAGGATAGGTGAGGCTGTTAGAAAAGTTCAGTATGATACGCTACAAAATGTATGGAGGGAAACAGAATACCGCTCTGATGTCCGCAGAGCCACAAAAGGGGCTCATATAAAATTTTTTGAGTTCTTCTTTATTGGTATATCTTGCTTTTCGCTGTAGCTTTATTAGTTTTTTCATAACAAATGTTTAAAATCGGGAAGATAATTTGTAATCACCCGGTATGAGAGAGAGAGAGAGAGAGAGAGAGAGAATAAATAACCATTAATAACTTCAATAAAAGTGCCACACTACAGCATGGGATATATTCTTGGTTCTCTCATTGTGCCAACTCATGGTCAGGATTTTTAATTACTCGCCCAACTTTTTTTTTTTTTTTCCCTAGTTACATTTCGTAATTAAACGAAATTAGATTAATTTTAATTTGTTGTAAAAGCTCTTTCATCTTCCATTTAAGCGTATATTTGCATAGTTTTTTTTAAAGGGATACTTTTATTTCATATATATATATATATATATATATGTGTGTGTGTGTGTGTGTGTGTTTTTAACCTGAAATTGAATTTAACGCATTACTTTATTACACGAAGTACATTTTTGTTGTGTACTTTTTTTTTTTTTTTTAATAGAATACTTTGTTGTTTTTCATTGTTAACAATTTGGTTATTAATTAAAAGTTTGGCGGGCGGGTAAATAATGAAACTGAGAGTTTGTTTTTAATTGTACCACACGAGGGTTGTTCCGTTAATTATGATAATTAAACAGATCAGTTAGAACCACAGCATTCTTCTTTTTGTAATATACATACAGGGTGTTTCATATGTCTGGAGACATTGGAAATATGTGGAAAGAGTAATACAACATTTTATGATAATGTTTTATTTTCAACATAGTATTACGGAAGGTGTTCAAGGGGACATTTGAAATTTGTTGTCTACGTACACAGACAAAGAACAATTGAGGATTTGAAAACTACGATAAGACTGGAATTGCAGCGAATTTCTGTTGAAACAAACAGAAGTGTTCAGAGAGGTTGCCAGTTACGAGTAATGAAGTGTGTTGAAATTCAGTGAGCAATTTCAATGCCTCCTGGAGTAGTATGTTGAAAATAAAAATTGTCGTAAAGTTTTATTACTCTTTCTACATATTTCCAACGTCTCCAGTCATATGAAACACCTTTGGTTAGCTTCCCCGAATTGTTCATTCTGATGAAGGTCAAGCTTTTCCACTACACTTTAGACCTACAGTTTAACGTGGAATCCGAACCACTCCCCACCAGCAGCAGCCCAGTGTCTTAACCACTAGGCTACCCAGGGAACCCATTTATCTACCAACCACTTTTTTTATTGTGTGGAAGGATGAACAGCTGGGTTTTGCTGCGCGCGGGCTGCCGTCACCGGGTCTCGATCCGGGTCCGATGGATTCGTAGTCAGCGACGCTAACCACTACACCACCGGTGTGTATATATATATATATACACACACGGTGTCCCATAAGTCCGGCATCATAGGAGAAATTCATATTTTTCTATTTCTACAAACCATAATTCATTTTTTCTCTTTCTACAGGCCATAATGTCTGTGAGCAAGGAAGAACGAATCCAGATAATTCTACTCATAGGAAATCGGAGTCAAAGAGAGGCCGCTGCTGAATTTAACAGACTGCATCCAGGCCGCGAGCCAATAACACAGAGTTGTGTTAGCAGACTTGTTGCAAAGTTTAAGGAAACAGGATCCATGGAAGATAAACCACGCAGTGGACCTTCAAGGAGGTCCACTGACGATGATACAGCGACTGCTATCCTGGCTCATTTTAACAGAAGTCCCAATAAGTCTCTTCGGCGATTGTCCGCCGAGACAGGAGTGTCGAAAAGTAGCATCCATCGCATTCTTCAGGCTCACAAATGGCATCCATATAAACTTCAGATCCTACAGAAATTAAGGGAAGATGATCCCGACCGGCGGATGGAATTTTGTGAATGGGCTACGGAACAATACATATTGAGCACGTTCTGTAAATAAAAGCTTTTGTTTTACCTTTTTTTATTATTTTTCCTATGATGCCGGACTTATGGGACACCCTGTGTGTGTGTGTGCGCGCTACTATAGTGTGCGGTTTACAAAGATATTTACACTATAGCGTGCGGTCTACAACATATTTACAAATTCATTTACATTAAAACAAAAAATTTAAAGGACAAATAAAACAAACAATTCATTCTATGGGATATAATGCCCGGTTAGGTTAATTGAATGCCCGGTTACGCCAACTGTATGCCCTTGACGATTGGTTAGGTTAAGTTGTGATATTTTCGTTAGTTTTAACGAAAATATCACAACTTAACCTAAACAATCGTCAAGGGCATACAGTTGACCTAACCGGACATTCAGTTAACCTAACCGAGCATTATATCTAATAAAATGAATTTTGTTTTATTTGTCCTTTAAATTTTTTGTTTTAATGTAACTGAACTAATATTTGTCTTCATGATTCCCCCTTTTATAGCCCGCCTTGCCCTCACATTCGTCCCCAAAGATAAAGTCAAGTCAAGTCATTTCAGGTCAGGTCACTTCAGCGCAAATTCTTTTGTAGACTAAAGATATCTTTATAAACCGCATGCTATAGTAGCATATATATATATATATATATATATATATATATATATATATATATGTGTGTGTGTGTGTGTTATTTAGTTCAAGCCCTCCTATCTTAAGGAAGTCATTCAGTTCGTATATCTTTCTCTTATACGAGTAAAATATACGATACTAAACTCAATAATATAATTCACGTTATAATCGAAAACCGCAGACTTTACCAACAATAAATATATAATCTTCTCATTAATCCCAATTTGTTGTCGGTAATCGCAAGAAAAGAGGCGAATATACGTTATAAACTTCAAAATAAAAACCACTCCAAGAGAAGAAAGTGGAACACTAAATATAACCGCATAATCTTCAGGAAAACCCTTCAGAGAGAGAGAGAGAGAGAGAGTGAGCGAGAGAGAAAGCACGGGGGTGAAGGGGATAGATATAGAAGTCTTCCAGAATTCCAGAAAGACCACCGCTAGGAAGCACTACCGGATGACTAATCTATAGACTGGAATTCTTCCCTAGAGCCCTATTCTCTCTTATAATGAATTACAAGGCTTTAAATTCGCTGGATGCGGTAATAGATTCGAGAGCCATTTTTCGTTATTAGAACCCCTTGGACTGGAACACAGAGGAAAGCTTTATTACTCCATCGTGCTAAATGCTCTCACACACACACACACACACACACACACACACACACACACAGCGAAAACTCCTCTTTCTTACACTTCGAGTTTCACTATCGGGGTTCCCCGCCCCCTTAAATTGGTAAAAAAGGGGGTTAAAAAATGTTTACCGACTGTTTCTTATTTTATAATTCAGTTTTCTCTTTTCTGTTCCTCCTTAAGAACGTTCCTCAATACTTATTTTTCTCAGGGCTGAACTGCAACGGTTTGCTGTTATTGATTTCTTATATATATATGATGCAAACCCACAGGGAAAAGAAAAAATTATTCCAAGACTTTTAGTGTATTCAGAAGTACACCTCGTCAGGGAATGAAGGGAGAAAGTGAGATGACGAAAATACTGTATTGTATATACACATGTAAAATGGGGCAGAAAAATAAAAAGATTAGCACCTGATTAACAAAAGTTGATTAAAGGCCAAGGGTATTTTAACAGGATATTGTCAATTTTATACATTCCCGCACTGTTATTGAAATTATTTTTAAAATGGATAAATGCACATTCTAGAATATTCCTTTCAATTATATATCTGTTTTCAACGAGCGCTTTAGAACTATCCCACTTCATACTATGATTACATCTATACATATGATTAAACAATGCATTAGAATTATTTGCTGTTCTACACGCATATTTATGCCGTTTTACCCTAATATCTAACGTTTTTCCCGTTTGGCCTATATATACTGAGTTACATTATGAACATCCGATCGAATACATACAGCCAACCCATTATCCGGGCTATTCTTTATTAGGCGTGATTTAACAGTATTATTATACTTAAAGACTACATTGATGCCAATTGCTTTGAGTACAGTCGGAAGATATTGAAAATTAACATGGTATGAGTGGGATAGTTCTAAAGCGCTCGTTAAAAACAGAGATATAATTGAAAGGAATATTGTAGAATGTGCATTTATCCATTTTAAAAATAATTTCAATAACAGTGCGGGAATGTATAAAATTGACAATATCCTGTTAAAATACCCTTGGCCTTTAATCAACTTTTGTTAATCAGGTGCTAATCTTTTTATTTCTCTGTTCCCGTTGTACGTATGTATATATTTTTGTCATCTCTCCTTTTCCCTTCATTCCCTGACGAGGTGTACTTCTGAATACACGAAAGGCCTTGGAATCATTCTTCTTTTTCCCTGTGAGAAAAAAAAATATATATATATATATATATTATACAGGGTGTACATAAAGTCAGGATCTATTTTTGTGAAGCACTTGGAAATTATATGGAATTCAATCATAAAATGATAAAGTGGTAACATTTATTAAATAATTAAGAGTAGGATTCGACGTGACGCCCATCAGTATCCCTGCACAGCTCAAATCGTTCCGCAGCATTTCTAAACACATTCTGGAGCATTTTGCGGGGTTATGTTATCTGCAGCAGTTCGTATACGTGTACGTAAGTTTTCAAGACTCGTAATCTTCGTCTGATAGACATGCGATTTGATAAAGCCCATGCAAAGAAATCTAAAGGGGTTAAATCTGGTGATCTCGCTGGCCAAGGTCTTTGGTTGCTTCCGCGTCCGATCCAGCGATTTGGAAAACGTCCATTTAGATAATCCTGAACAATTTTGGCATAGTGACAAGGAGCACCATCATGTTGATAGACGACGGGGATAGGATTGTTAGTACCGTGTCTATCAACATGATGGTGCTCCTTGTCACTATGCCAAATTGTTCAGGATTATCTAAATGGACGTTTTCCAAATCGCTGGATCGGACGCGGAAGCAACAGACCTTGGCCAGCGAGATGACCAGATTTAACCCCTTTAGATTCTTTGCATGGGGCTTTATCGAGTCGCACGTCTATCAGACGAAGATTACGAGTCTTGAAAACTTACGTACACGTATACGAACTGCTGCAGATAACATAACCCCGCAAAATGCTCCAGAATGTGTTTAGAAATGCTGCGGAACGATTTGAGCTGTGCAGGGATACTGATGGGCGTCACGTCGAATCCTACTCTTAATTATTTAATAAATGTTACCACTTTATCATTTTATGATTGAATTCCATATAATTTCCAAGTGCTTCACAAAAATAGATCCTGACTTTATGTACACCCTGTATATATATATATATATATATATACATATCCCCGCAAGGGGGTTCTAAGCTCGTGCTCTTGAGTGCTCTTTGTGCTCGTTTGTACGTGCTTGTTCCTGGAGGTTTCACGTGCGCCCTCCCGGCCCTAGCACCCAAGGATGATGGGGCTCGACCCTGCAGTCCTTGTCATCCTTGGTCTTTTTCCACTTCGACTGTCCCCTCCACCCATTCTTTTTCCTCTGTCTTTCCTCTCACTTTTTCTTTGTTTTTCCGCTGAGATATGCCCTTTAAATAGAGGCGAATCGGTTCTTCCTGAACAAAAAAAAAAAAAAAAAAAAAAAAAAAAAAAAAATATATATATATATATATATATATATATATATATATATACAGGCCCGGATTTAGCTATAGGCGAACTAGGCGATCGCCTAGGGCCTCGCGCCAAAGGGGGCCTCGCTCAAGCCGTTTTGCGCGTTCTGTTCAAGTGATATTAATGATTTAGAACTCTATGAAGAACTTAAAGTACTTTGTAGGTTTATACCTGAGAAAACAGATCTCGGAAATGCCCTTGTTTATATAGTACAAAAACAACTAAGTGAGATTTATCCTAAGTTTATGTTGCACTTCGAATAGTATTAACCATCCCAGTTACTGTTGCTTCGGCTGAAAGAAGTTTCTCGCGTCTCAAACTTATTAAAACATATTTGCGTTCCACATGTCTCAAGCGAGATTGCAATCATTAACTATGTTATCAATAGAAAACGATATAACAAATTCATTAGATTATTCTCAATTAATTGAAGAGTTTAGCTCGAAGAAAAGTAGAAAAGCATTGCTGTAATATTCAAGGAGCATCTGAACCAAATATTAAAGCATTAATATTTAGCCTGATAAGTCGATCACTCACTATTATAAAAAATGAAATGTCAACATCTCTTATACATCACATATGAAAAACGTTTGTATACTATGGAAAATCATTACCATAATATTATATAAATCTTAGAAATCATTGTCTTATATTTTCGATACAAATCTTGATTCATATTATAATTTATACTTATTTGTATGGTTTATTTATATTTCTTATACAATTTCCATGCGTGATTATTTCGGTTTGGTTTAATTTTTAAGTGCTGGCATAGTTCTGTCTATGCGGGATTCTAATATTGCTGGTATAGTATCGATAATTAAGTCCATATTTTCATATATATAGGCCTAGGGCCTCGCAACTTCTAGATCCGGCCCTGGATATATATATATATTATATATATATATATATATATATATATGTTATAATATATATATGACTGTGGGACAATATATGATGGGAGTTGTTTTGAACAAACTGTCCATCACGAAGCTAATGTATAATTAAATAAATAATATGTATATAGAATATAAAATATTATAATATACTACATTAGAATATAATATATTGTCTAACGGATGATCCAAGTAAGTAACGGATGCTCGCACTTCGATACTGCAGTTAATTACGCTTAAATTTAATTTCAGTTTCGAAGCAAAAATGGAGCTTTAAAAAATGTTACGTAAAGAGTCTTTATTCATTATTTAATTGAAATATTTTTTTTAATTTTAATTGTTTAATAAAAATAAATTTTTACAATTTTAAAGATATTTAGTAATGATAAATTTAGATACCATATTTTTAACAGTTTATATAATTAAATTTTTATTTTAAAAGTTTTTATATAATATTATATATATATATATATATATATATTATATATATATATATATATATTATATGGGATGAATTTCACAATTAAACAAGTGAAATGAATGAATGCTGCAAATCCACAAGGAAAAGGAAAAAACTTTTTTTCCTTGTGGGTTTGCAGCATATATATAATATATATATATATATATATATATATATATATATATATATATATATATATATATATATATATAGGGTGAGTCAAAAGTCTGGAAACATATGAACTATGCTTTTCAATGCAAATATACACATATTTGCATTGAAAAGCATAGTTCCTATGTTTCCAGACTTTGACTCACCCTATATAATATAATATAAAGTCAGTCCTGCCTCAAAAATAACTATACAATAAATACTTTGGAGGCAAGAATTTTGACTTACCCTGTATATATTTATAAGTACTTAACTATAACATGTGTGTAGCATCTCAGTTTTAGAATGACTATTGCAGCAGTTAACAAAGATTCGGATAATGAAAATAAATTTTAAAAAAATCAGTAATGTAAACAAAATTCATAATTCTCTCTCTCTCTCTCTCTCTCTCTCTCTCTCTCTCTCTCTCTCTCTCTCTCTCTCTCTCTCTCTCTCTCTCTCTCTCTCTCTCTCTCTCTCTCGACCTGTTCCTCAAAGGCGGTAGGGTAGATTCGACCGAAGGGATCATGTTTCTTGCCGATGATCTGAAACTTAAGACAGGGGAATGTTGATGGGTATTTTACCGCGGATGAATGCCAATGACCACGCGCTCAGTAAGGTCATTGGCATCAACGAGAGGTGCAAGACTTGTGCGTCCCACTGGATGTGAGGTTTGTTGACCCTTTCGACGCGTTTTCGGGTAGGTGAGACATTTATCAGAGGGATGGTGTCCACCTCAATGTCAAGAGTAAAGGTGTGTTAGGTGCGCTGCTCGACCAGCACGTATACCATATGGTGAGATCAAGCTCGGGGATTGATGACGGGCCCCCACCGGGGAGAGATGATCTTGAGCCGCTGCCGGACGTACCTTCAACTGAAGGGTGCGTCTATGTACAGGTGGGTGACCCTCCTTCCCTGTTGGAGGGGGCTCAGGCTCCTGCGGAAGTTGCCCCATCGTTGGTGAGGAACTTTTCAATTCCCGACAGCTCTGACTGTTCGGGAAACGGGTCGTGCTAGGGGCGATCAGAATAGGGAAGGCTCCCTCCGTGCAGTGCTTTTAATGCTAGGTCGATTAGGAATAAGTTTTGCGAGCTATGGGCGCTCTTAGCATCAGAATACCAGGATGTCGTTGCTATCACCTAGTCCTGGATTCATACTGATCGTAGGGACTACGTTGGGGAGTTCGAGATTCCCGGGTATAGAATGTTTCACAAGGACCGCACCCGTGGGGAGGGGGGAGGGGTATTAATATACGTGAGGGACACGTTGAGTCCGGTTGACTGCCAGTTCCGATCGGAACGGGAGTTGCTTGGCGTCGATCTGAACGTGGGAGGGACGAACTATAGGTTAATCTTGGTGTACAGACCTCCGCATCTCCTCCTCGAGGAGGATACAGCACTGTACACCGAACTCCGTAGCCTGCTAGGGTACAAGGTGTGTGTAGTTTTAGGAGACTTCAACTGTCGCGGCATAAAGTGGGAAGACAGGACTGCTGATGCCGAAGGGAGGAGGCTAGTTGACTTTGCTGATGAGAACTTCCTCACTCAGTGGGTCATTGGGCCTACACGAGGCGAAAGCGCTCTAGACTTAGTATTCACGACTGAAGACAACCTCCCTCACTGGCCTCACCGTTGACGAATCGTTGGGTGGGAGTGATCACGGTCTGATTAGGTTCTGTGTGCGCGTCCCTCGGGTGAAGCGTAGTAACTCGAGAGGCAAGTAAGCTCGATCTACGGCGAGTGGACTTTGTTCGCCTCCGGGATAGCGTAGGTGAGATGGGATTAGAGGTCGGCGGCGATGTTGAGGAAGTTTGGAGTGCATTTCGGGACAAGTTTATGGTGCTGCAGTCTGCTGCCATACCCTCAAAACCGGTCATCCCTGCTTCAACGCAGCCTAAGTGGTTCAGTCGGGACATCGTTTCGGCTATCCGAAATAGGAAAGCTGCGAATAGGAGGGCGAAGGCCATCGTTCCCATAAGAACAGTGAGGCATATGTCTGGCGTGCGGAGAAGTGAAGGCCAAGGTTAGGCTAGCGAGACGTAACGAAGAACTCTCCGGGTGGTAAGCCTCTGCAAGGGGAACCCTAAGGAGTTCTTCAGTTATGTTTATAGTAGAAAGTTAATGTGCTGAATGAGTACTTTGCGGGAGTGTTCACCAGGGAGGACACCCGCGTCATCCCCGAACCAGGCGTCAGGCACGAAGGTGCTGGCCCGGATAGTGTTCGGTGTACCGCGACAGTCGTTACCGATAGAATAGACAAACTGAGCGCGTTTAAGGCTCCTGGGCCAGACCAGTTTCTCCCCAGAGTGTTGCGGGAGGTGCGCGACCAGGTGGCTCCCCACCTGGCTACAGTCTTCAACAAATCGTGACAGGTGACTGGAGGGAAGCCAACGTGACACCTATCTTTAAGAAAGGGGATCACGAAAGTCCAGGGAACTATCGTCCCATTAGTCTCACTTGGTTGTACGTTAATTATTAGAGGGGATAATAGCGGATAGGATCGTTGACCATTTGAATTGCTACAAGCTGCTTGGGGACTCCCAACATGGGTTTAGACGGCATAGGTCGTGTCTCACCAACTTGCTCTAGTTTTCCACACAATGTGGAGTGAGTACGATAAGAGTAGGGCGATTGATATACTTTATCTCGACTTTGAGAAAGCCTTTGATGAGGTACCTCACCGCCGGCTAATGACCAAAGTGCGTGCGCTGGGTATCGGTGGGGAAATAGTAAGTAGCTGGATTGGAAAGTGGCTGAAGAATAGGCGGTAGATGGTTGTAATTAAAGGGACTACCTCGGGTTGGGCCTCGGTCACTAGCGGGGTTCCTCAGGGTTCCCTTTTGGGGCCACTGTTGTTTATCATTTACATAAATAATATCGAAGTAGGATCGCCAAATTCGCTGATGACACCAAGCTTGGGGCCAATGTTGGGACGCCCGAAGCGATCGATCAACTGCGTGCGGACCTAGGTAGGATAGGAGAGTGGTCCGAAAAATGGCAAATGCCGTTTAACTTGGGTAAATGCAAGGTGATGCACATTGGCTACGCCAATCCCAAGTCGGACTACTCGATGTTGGGGAGTAATATCGAGGCGACTGATTTAGAAAAGGACTTGGGTGTGCTAATTAGCAGCGACCTTAAGTTTACGAAACAGTGCACAGAGGTGGAAAAGAAAGCCCAGAAGCTGTTGGGTTATATGAGGAGGCAATTTCGATTTCGGAACAAGGAGATTGTGCTCTCTGTGCAATTCCCTGGTTCGGCCGTACCTAGAGTATGCTCTGCAGTTCTGGTTACTCACCCTCAGGGAACATATTGAGAGGCTGGAGCGAGTCCAGGCGAGGACCACAAAGTTAATCCCTTCCGTTAGGCATATGGGCTACAATCGACGCTTACGCGCCCTGAATTTGTTTTCGCTGAAAACTCGGAGGCTGCGCGGTCAACTCATCGAGGTTTTCAAGTTCTTACGCGGGTTCAAAGATGTCGATTTTAGAAGCATGTTTAGTTTAAATGATAACCCAACTCGCAACAATTGTTGGAAGTTGGATTTGAAACGGTTTAGGACGAGTGTGTGTGTGTGTGGGAATTATCATACTTTACCTATAAGACTGTGACACGTGGAACAGGCTACCTTCAGAAGTTGTGAACAGTTCCTCTGTGGATCAGTTCAAGAAAAGGTTAGACCGAATCATGCACACTATTTGATTGTGTATGAATTTTTCCCTGGCACCCGTTGTCATTGGTACCTCCTCGGTATGGGCCGCAAGGCCTTTTGAGGTACTTTTCCTTGTAATACTTCTCTCTCTCTCTCTCTCTCTCTCTCTCTCTCTCTCTCTCTCTCTCTCTCTCTCTCTCTCTCTCTCTCTCTCAACAGAACAGATCTGTCTGCTGAGATTAAGAAATGAATTTGTGTTCTCTTTAGAAAGAGTTTTATTCGGATTAAATTGGAATGGCCTCGATATCTCTTTATATACTAACAATATATATATATGGTGAGAAGCGGGGGGCTTTTTCCAACTGAATTTTTATTTGATAAATTTAATAAATTTTCGAGAGATTTTTAAATTCGACAAATATTTTTGAATTTCGACATTTAAATTTCGACAATTATTATAATTCGTATTTAAAAAATGTTCCATTATACTGTATTTGGTAATGTTATGTTGATTTTCACCATTTTAATATATATTCGACAATCGTACTTTAAATTCAAAAGTTTTGCATTCAAATTTCGACAAAGTTTATATATATATATATATATATATATATATATTAGACATTTGATGAACTTATTCGACAATTACACTTTCGATTTTGGTATTTATTTGTACCTTTCAATAATGATGCGTATACTTTAAAAGAAACCCGAGTTATATTCGACATACACGAATTCTTCTTCACACGTCTGTCGCATTAAATCGCCAATTAATCCTATTATTTTTCTACATATTTTCGTAAGATATCTGTGATGTACTTAACTATACGCAACGCACAGTTAGTATTTATTTTGTTCAATTATTCGCTTACCACCTTTAATCTGACGTATTTTGTTGGTGCTTAGTTCGCACGAGTTATGTATGCGAACTGTTATCAACTATATTCTTCGTAATTATTTTATTGAAAGGCTGCGCGTAAGTTCTCTGTTTTTAAAGAAATTTCCTACGCGCGGGTAAGGACATGCCTCTATTGTTCGCCTCTTGAGCATTTCCAGAAACTTTTTGGAGACCTGATAATCTAATTTTAGCGTGAACTTTTTGGCTGAAAAGCAATTTTCACTCGGATTGAGAAACGGTGAGTAGGGGTGGCAAATATATTGTTAATCCGATAGTGATCAGCCGAGTCTTTTAAACCTTCGTGAATCGGAGCAGTACCGTATTTCATATTAAGGAAGCTGATTATTCTTCTAATATCATAAATACGTAAAATGAAAAGTTGGCGAACGTTTATCTTGTGATTGTCCCAAATACTTTGAATCATGATAAATTACCCCTACATTCTTATCAATAGCAACGATGACAGTCAAGTTCCTCCTTCTATGTGTAAACGTAATGCGATTTGCCTGTGTCCCTATACGAGTGCGTCCATACGTGTGCAAACTGTGCATTTTATGTAAACGTTGAACCCCGTTTCATTAATGTAAATTTACTTACTTTTTAACCCTTCTTCGTACATCCAATGCACAAATCTGAAATATGTACAAATCCATCCATTTGATGTTCGGATAGATTAAAAAATAGCTTACAAACATTTAGCATACAATAGTAGTATATTACAAGGGCAAGGAATATTATATGCGTGTATATGTACATATGTATATAATTATATGTATATAGTGTATTATATTATATGCGTGACTATTTATATGCATTAACAAACTGCTAATGAGTTTCCTGCCCAATATTAATGACAGATGTAGACGGAACTAACCGTTGTTAGTGGGGAAATTAAATTGGTCTTTTAAATTCAAACTCTCAAACTACAAACTGATCAAATGGATCTGTATAAGTTATTTACTGTGCATAGGAAAATGAAGGTTTACGAACCTCCTTCTTCTTTCTTCTTTAGTATTTGCGCAATTTCTACACTCGTTAACGTCATAAGACTCGTTTTTGACGGAGATGAAAGCACCATCTTACGACCTTTGCAGAGTAGTTAATGAAATGTGAGGTTTTCTGGGCCACGTTTCTCTTAAAGCAACGTTGATTTCTCTCAGTGGAATTGAAGGTTCCATCTCAATTAATAATAAAGTCTACCATTTTATTATCAAGTTTGGTTGGTTGACCTCTAGATGATAACGATCTGCGCATAGACTTTGTATTCACATTTTTTGACGACTGACTTTGTATTCACATATTTTTTGACGACTGACCAGCAGTTACCCTCGTGACATTCAGTCTCCGCGACAGTTGCGTAGTCTTCTCCTTTTTCAAAAGTACTTATTCTCTCTCGATCTTCATTAGATACCCGTGAATAGTGCCCCCGTGGTTCCCTCGTGGCACTGTGTTAATTTACGAGTGAATCCTAAAAGCAAATACATGTTCATAATGGTGAAGCATTAGCTTTTTACCTTGGTCTGGTCTGTACATGATGCGTCACAAATATAGTAATTAGTTGGTTAGTTTAGCGCGTGTAATTAGTGTTTACATCGAGCCGTTAATATACTGTACCTTTAACTTTTTAACGCGAACCGTTGCCTTGTGGCTACATGAGCTTGACAATGGATTTTGAGCCTTACGATCTGAATATTAGAGGTTATTTTGTCTTGAACATGAAAAAAAAAATTTCTTGTAGGGCAATCTCAA